>KZ819717.1:0-76496 GCA_003144235.1 Violaceomyces palustris | reverse complement strand
CCCCCCCCAAAAAAAAAACAGACCAGTCAGGTAACAGAGCCTGAAACCTCTTCGGCTTTTAGTGGGCTCAGGATGTGAGGCAACCATCCAGTACTTCCGCCTTGGACCGTAATCCTCCCTTCTCTTCAGTTTATTCTTTTGGTTTATTCTTTTTCTTTTCCTTTTTTTTTGGGCCCACAGCCAGCTTGCCTCTCACCAACATGATTCGTTCGCTTTCCAGATCGGTACATGCGCAAAGAGGCCAGCAAACAGAACGCACGCGCCTTGAGGTGTCGGCCTTCGATTTTCACCCCTTTTCATCTGATTATGGTCGGCAGGTTTAGAATGTCCATGTGAATGCCTCCCTCCTCCTTCATCGCGATTCGAGAGAGCGGGAAGAACGAAGAAGGAGGTCGTGTTTGAGAGAGGAAAGAAAGGAATCAAACGAAAACTGGCCGAGAGGTGACTGGGACCGAAATGCCGCACTTTAGTCCGATGTATGCATCGAAAAAAAAAGTGCTTTCAAGTTCTTCTTCATCTGGGTGGCAACTCTTGTGTGTGTTCCCTCCCCCCCTTCCAACGTTCCGCGAACCGCCATGACACCCTTGGCCTTGGAGGATCTCGACTCTGCTTTCATCACTGCACTTACTACTACTACTACTACTACGACTCGCTACCCTCTGGCTCTCGAACCATGTTCCGTGATCCACCGGCGTCAGCGATTCGCACCGAGTTCGAACGGATCCACTTTCGCTCAAGCCCGGTTCTACACCGACGCCTACCTACCTTCTCTTTGGCGTATCATACCTGGATGGGGGGTCATTGACATTTTTTCTTTTCTTTTGCTATCCTTTTTTTATTTTCCCTCGTGGATGATCCGAGAAGGTTTTTCTTCCTCCCCCTCTTCGCTTGCCTTCCCCTGCTTGCTGACTTGACCCAGGTGATTTGTGGAACCAGACCAGACACCCCCTCCCTATCTCGAACATCTTCTCTCCCTCTCTCCCTCTCCCTCTCTCACTCACGCACACTACCCATTCTCCCCCACCCTTCAAGGAAGAAAGCGGAATGACTTTCCTTTCGATGAATGCCAACCGAATTCCCTTGCTTTTACCTAATCCTTTCTTCGTGCTTGAACCCCTCGTTTTCGTTTTGTTTCGTAGTGTCATTAGTGCTTTTGTTGTTGTCGTTGCCTTTCTTTGGGATCTTACTTCCCCATCCTAGTTTCCTCCCGCCATTCCAGAGGCGAGTGATGTGTGCGAGTCACCCGCTCTTCTCGAGACCTGCGTCCTTCAATCGATGACAGGCTTAGCCAGGACGGAGGTGTTTAAAAACCCACCATGCCCAACCCTTCCCCTTCCCCTTCTCTCCCCTCCCTTCCTCTCCTCCTACCACATCGAACCTCCTTTTCGATTAAAGCAAACCCCTTCCCATCCCATTCAGCGGCCACCCTCTCAAACGACTTCCTCAAACGAAAAAGATGTCCAACCTTCCGTCTGAACCAGAGTTCGAGCAGGTCAGTTGCAGTGGCAATTAAAAATTGCCTCAGGTACGCCCCGCCGAACCCTTCACGGAACGAAGACTGAAAAGCCAAACTCAACCCTCCTCACCTTTCTCTCTCCTCCTTCCTCCCTTTCTTTCTTGCCTTCTTCTTCTCCCCTTTTCTCCTACCATCAACTCAAAAAAAAATAAAAATGAAAAATAACACCTGACGTTACGATGCGATCGAAACAGGCTCTTCACGAGTTGACCTCCACTCTCGAGCCTTTCCTCAAGAAGCACCCAGAGTACAAGAAGGCTTTGGAGATCGTCCAGATCCCTGAGAGGATCATCCAGTTCAGGGTTGTCTGGGAGGATGACAACCATGTCGCCCAGGTCAACAGGGGTTACAGGGTCCAGGTGAGTTTGGAGGCTGTGACAGCGAAACCGATTCCTTTCTCCCCCATATTCTCTTCCTCTCTCCCGAAACCATTGGCAAAAGATTTGGAGATGATGAGAGGAATCGGGCAGAGAACGAAGGCAATGAAAAGGGGAGATGATGGAGGGAACGGTGGGACTCTCACATCCTCTTTCTCTCCCTTCTTCCCTGCGGCTGGAAGGGGTGATAGGGGGAGAGGAAGGATGGGTAGGAGGGGATCGGATGGTGTGGAGGAAGGAGGAGTGGGAATCTCGATTCTCATTCGCCTCTTCCAACCGGTCCAGAGATAAGGAAATGTGGTTGCGACGCACGCAAATTGTCCGAGAAATCATGCGATGATTATTTAATGAAGGGGGAGGAGGAGGAGGAGGATCAAAGCAGGAAGAAAGCATGGACCTTTTTTTTCAAATCGCTGTTGTGATTGAGAAAGAGGCCAGCCTGCGTTAAAAAAAAAGGGTCAGGCCTTGCAGGTCTCCGCATACAGCCATGGATTCACCTTGTATATTCCCTTTTGGTTTGGCGAGGAAAGGCGATCCCTTCCGTCGTTGGCCGTGACTCGAAGGGTCGAGGGGGGATGGGACGGGCAAGCAAGAGGTCTCTCGGTCGAACTGTTGTCGATTGGGTGAATAGAACGGGAAGAGTGGGGCAAGGTGGAGGAGTCCGGTTTCACCCTCAAGTCGAATTTGACCTTGTATTACGTTTGGTTTTGAAAACCTTTTCGGGCTGCAGCCTCATGCATACGCGTACGCGCGCGCATGTTGCAGGGCTTGATCAGATCAGATAAGATAATCCCCTGGTTCAGCTCACCTTGGCTTGCTGCACACACAACACAAACAAAACAAGCAAGGCTCGGGGCTGATACAAACTCGATCTTCCCTCTCCCTCCCTCCTCTCTTCTAGTTCAACTCGGCCCTCGGTCCATACAAGGGTGGTCTCCGCTTCCACCCAACCGTCAACCTCTCGGTGCTCAAGTTCCTTGGCTTCGAGCAGATCTTCAAGAACGCCTTGACCGGCCTCAACATCGGAGGAGGCAAGGGTGGATCTGACTTTGATCCAAAGGGCAAGTCGGATGCGGAGGTGAGGAGGTTCTGCAAGGCCTTCGCCACCGAGCTCCAGAGGCACATTGGTGCCAACACCGACATCCCTGCCGGTGACATCGGCTTCTCGACCCGAGAGGGAGGCTTCGTCTTCGGAACCTACAAGCAGATCAAGAACGAGTGGGTCGGAATGATCACCGGCAAGGCCATGGACTGGGGTGGCTCCTGGATCCGCCCAGAGGCCACCGGTTACGGTCTCGTCTACTACGTCGAGCACATGATCGCTCACGTCGAGGGAGCCGGCGCTGGCTTCAAGGGCAAGAAGGTCGTCATCTCCGGATCCGGTAACGTCGCCCAGTTCGCCGCGCTCAAGGCCCTCGAGCTCGGAGCCAAGGTCCTCTCGCTCTCCGACTCCAAGGGAGCGTTGATCGCCACCGACGGCAACGGTTTCACCCCAGAGATGATCGCCAAGATCGCCGAGATCAAGTACAACAGGAAGGAGCTCTCCAGCCTCGGCGACGAGGGTGGCAAGCTCAAGTTCTACCCCAACGGTGCCCGACCTTGGACCCTTGTCGAATCTTACGACGTCGCCCTCCCTTGCGCCACCCAGAACGAGCTTGACGACAAGGAGGCCGAGGAGGCCATCAAGAGGGGATGCCGATACGTCGCCGAGGGCTCCAACATGGGCTGCACCGAGAAGGCCATCGGAGTCTTCGAGAAGAGCCGTGTCGAGAAGGGCAAGGCCGGAGCCTGCTGGTACGGTCCTGGTAAGGCGGCCAACGCTGGAGGTGTCGCCGTCTCGGGTCTCGAGATGGCGCAGAACTCTGCCCGACTCACCTGGACCCCTGAGGAGGTCGACGCTAAGCTCAAGGACATCATGAAGAACTGCTACCAGAACTGCTTCAAGACCGGAGCCGCCTACCCTGCCGAGGGAGACAACGTCTCCGCCGAGATCCCATCCCTCGTCGGAGGTTCCAACATTGCCGGTTTCAAGAAGGTCGCCGACGCTATGCTTCACCACGGAGACTTCTACTAAAGAAGAGCACCTCATCCCTATGCTCTCCCCCTTTATCCTGACCTCGGGAAGAAGAAAAAACAATTCCACCTCCTTACCCCCTCCCTCAACTAGATGTTTCATGCCTTCCCCTTCCTCTTTCTCCCCTTCACTCTTTCCTTTTTTCAACATGTATGCTTTGTACTATAATCACGATTTCTGTTCCCCTTCCTTGGGGAGGAGGGAAGACGGGGGAAGCTAAATAGATTTATCCGTTCCCTTTACCCCATCAGCCTGGTCCTTGGTTTCCCTTCGGTCTTCACGTATCGAAGAATGCTTTCGTGCCAATGCTTCGTTGGAAAAGTGTTCCAAGTGGAGGGGCTCAGAGAAGGGTCGTGGGGAAGGGAAGGAACTGTAGAGGCTGTAGGAAAACAAGCCCAATTCAGGTCCCTGAACCACCCCAAATCCCTTACCTTTCCAAAAAAGTCTGACTTGGCACCTTTCTCAGAATGTGGCGATCATGGCACCCAAGGCGATGGAAAGGCCCAGAGTCGCGAGGGTGAGGGCAGGGGTAGGTTGGAGGACGATGGCGTCGTCTGAATTCGAAGCGTTGCCAGAAGCGGTTGGATTCGATGAGGAAGTTTGCGAGAGAGTGTAGCTGAGGGTGATTCCGGAGGAGGAAGAGGAGTATGTAGAGGAGGATCCACCGACCGAGCCTGTCTCGACAGGTCCTGGCCCTGAGACGGAAGGGTTATTCGGCGATAAGGAAACTTGGGGACCGGGAGAAGAGGAGGTGTCGCTGGTAGGAATCGGGGTCGGAGGAGATGTTTGGATCGTCACCAACGAAGGGCCCTGCAAGATGCTCGCGGTGGCTCGCATCCTAGTGGAATCTTCCACTGACGAACCTCGTTGAACGATCACCGTCCCAAAGTCTTCGGATCCTTGATTCTCTTGGGATAGAATGACTCCAGGACCCACCAGGGAGAGGATCAAGGTGAGGGTTGGGGAGAATACTGATGGGAATCGCATGGTCGAAGACTTTCCTCTCCCTTTTTTCTTCTTTTTTTTTCTTTCTTTTTCTTTCCTTCTGACTGGGTCCGTTCTGGAATGGTTTGGGTTCAGTTTCCGAAACCAAGGACGGGCCCTCCAACCAATTTCAAAAGGTGGGAATCCTTGGCTTTATACTTGATTCAGGAAACTCGAACCAGGGTTTAGGGGTCAGGGGCCTCTCTCGAAGGGGACAGGGTGGGGGAGGTTCGTGTGGTTCGACGGGGAATCGAAGTTCTCCAAGCGAGTTCCCCATCAAGCCGCAAAAAAAAAGGATTCATGCATATACCTGTTGGGCGAGCCTCGTGACCCCAACCAGCTCCCCGAGAGAGGTGGAGAGAGCCTTCACAATTCGAGGTATCACGTGGGGTGATGCTGAACGACCATCTCAGAGGGAAATCACAGTTTGCACGTTGCACGAACACATATACTTGAAGTAATTCCGCAGGAGCTCAAGACCAACCGGCGGCGATATTTGGTACGATCAAGAGCAGGAAAGAAAAAAGAAAGAAAGAAAGAAAGAAAGAAAGAAAAAAAGTAAGAAAGGTGGAAGGAAAAGTCCTGTCTCTCCAATCACATCGCATCCCACCTCTTTCCTTCCTCTTTCTGACATTTTTACAATCGCGGCTGGGAGGGCTACCTTTGCATTCAACAAGTGACGCAAGTTGAAAGGATGAGGTTGGATCCCGCGCCTGTGAAGAAGGGGCTTTGGCGACTTCTCGACCAACACCCACCTATGCACGGCTTTCACAACGTAAGATTCGCTATTTCGCCTGGGACAGAGGTTGAGAGGGGTTGAGAGAGGATGATGGTACGGTTCACGTCGGATCAGAATTGCGTGAAAGAAGGTCACGCTGAAGAAAACAGGAAGGGGATCGTCGCTTGCGTGCCTCTTGAGTGACAGTGCGGGTGGAATAAAATACGAAATGTCCTGGATGAAAATCAGTGGTCGAGGGTATTTTTAAGGAAAAGGGAGGTTGCCTCTTCGGGAGGTTCAAATTGTGAGCGAGTGGTATTGGGGTTTCGTGTTCGGAGCAAGAGGGACGAAGAGTAAAAATAGATGTAAGAGATGTATGCTGTCAGAGCAACCGGGTCGACAGTGGAGCTGCAACGAAGAAATGCTCGAGAAATGTCGACTGGAGGGGGTCATGAGATCACAGAGCCTTCAGAGTAGTAGCGGAGTGTTGGACCCATGCCTCTCTCTGGCCGGTCCCCTCGGATGCGAAGGCTCGGGGTCTTCATCTGGTCGCCCTTCTACTTGCTGCTCCAGTGATGGGGATTGAGCCTGATCGTTGTCATGGTCTTGATTACGTTGAAGGAACGCTTCCCTCTCTCTATCTGGAAGCCTGCCAAGGTACTCATTCTTGACCCTTCTAGCGTCAACGTAGCCGGTCGAAGAAATATCCCATAGAGACGAGTTGCCATCGTTGTTGGAAGGGTCCTTGAAGGGCCCGTACCGATCATCGTCCCACATCGGCCTTGGACCCGCAATCGGCTCTCCGCTTTTGGTCCTTTCGGCTTCATCCTCTTCGAGCATGAGTTCATCGTCAAAGACGCCATGAATTTGCTGAAGCTTTCTGGCTTTGGCTCTCTGTGTGGCTGAAAGTCCACTTGCCCCCAAGGCATCCGAAGAGGGCCTGTTTTGGGCGTCTTTGCTCAGCGTTCGCATAGGCATGACCGTGCCGGCGTCCTCCGCGCCTTGATAGCCTCCTGCACGAAGCCCTTTTTCATCGCCAATCCCAGGTCCTGCAAGATCTGCGTCTTGTAGCGCCAATCTCCTCCTCTGCCTCCGCACACCCCAGAGGACCAGGCCGAAAATGATGAGAATGACCACGAGAGCACTGACGCAACCGATCACTATCTTGACGCCACCGGATAGCGCCTTTTGGTGGACATTACTTTCGTCCTGGCCATTGAGGCTGGACTTGCCGAGGGTCTGCTTAAGAATTCTGACCTGGTGGAATTCATCCGAAGCTTTTGTCATGTTGACAAGAGGCCGCAATCCGACCTGAGGCTTGCAGGGGCCACCCACGTTCGGCAGCGGATCTGTCACGATCGCGTCGCAAGTTAGGACCGTGTAAGCACTCCGGAGGAATGAATTTGAGAGAATAAAGTCTGCTGGAAGTTGACTAGCGTCAGAAATCGACGAGCTCGATGTCGAAGGCGACTTGAGGGCCTGGAATGACCCGAGACAGTCGTATCCCCCTCCAATGGATTGACCCGTCCCGCTTCCGGAGTTGAGACTGGCATCCAATGGATGAATTGGGATGCTCACGCCACCGAGCGTGACCGTAATATTCATCTGAAGGTCGCAAGGGACGTAGTAGCCTCCGTCCGTACCTGGTCCGATCCCCCAAGCCCCGTAGAGGGCATTCAGAACGTTGGTTGGCCCGAGGTTGATGCTTGCTGCCGTGTCGAGGAGGGCGAGAGGATAAGCAGAGTCACTCGCAACCCCGGAAAATCCAAGAGGTATCTGATCCGTGGTGTTACCGTTGAGGGACACTGTCAGTTGCGTCAGGTAGACCCTCCATTGCCTGGCTACGTCGTCAGCGTCGGGTACGACCGGGGAAAACTTGATCAAGCTGAGATCGGTTCCAGCGTAGCTAGGGTCGTGCATACCAAATGTTAAAACACTGTCTCCCTTGCCACCTTCCTCTTCTAGCCTTTGCATGCCAATCCCCATGAAGCGACGCCCCTGACTTTCAGCCTGCCAGATACCACCAAGGACGGACCCAGTCATGCTCGGATCAACCCCAGAGTTGGCCACTCCTTCTTCAACCGTGGTGTTGAGCGTGTTTTGGATCAAGCTGTTTGCCGGAAGACCTAGGCCCATGACACCGGAAAACTTTCCCACGTCGAGGTCCTCTGCGTTGACATCGTTAGCGACACCGAATGCCTGGGACGATATCGTCACATTGGATGGGTCTGCGGAACCGATATGAACGTCGCCTGTATAAATTGGGCCAGAAGCCCCTCCGACGAGATAATCAATCGAGAAATCAGCGTCTAAGGGGTAGATGCCATCCACATCCTGGTTGAATCTGGTGACGGAAGCACCTTGCTGACCTTTGCAAGAGGTGGTCTTGCAGTCATTACCGGCCAACCAGAAATCGGCGCTCCCAGTGTCCATCTGAACGGAAAGGTTCTGGCCACCGACAGAGATTGGTATAGTGTAGGTCAGTTGCCCATTCGAGTAGCCCCTGCCCAGGACGATCCTGGTGGCGTTGGAAGAGGCTGACGTTGTGGCCTGGCGCTTGATGCTTGCGCTCGTTCCTGAATGGGGTGTCGGAGAGCGAGAAGAACGAACCCGACGCTGGTGAAAAGGCCACATGACTTGAACGAGATGCTTTTAGGGTATCAAAGGTAAGAAGAGACGAGCCGCCGGCCGGAGGGGCCCCATCGAAAAACCGGGTTGGGAAAAGAATTTTCACGAGTCAAGAGTCGCTTTAGTGGAAGGGGAGGAAAGGCGGAAAGCACAAGGAGAAAGGGGAGGCGGAACGAAAGGAAGCCGAAGGATTGACGGCAGGTCATCCAAAGGGCTGAAGGAGTGGGCAAAGATGGGACAGGAGGAAGGGATGGATGGATGTCAGGTGTTTTGGGAAGACAGGAGCATGCCTTGCCGCACCAAAACATCAGATCGAAGCTGGGAAAGCTCGTCGGTTCAACATGTAAGTGTATCTCTGAGTGTAAGGTTTCCAACCCAGAGCCTGAAACAGTCGCGGGTGTGTTACCCTCGGTGAGAACTGGTTTTTAAGGATATGCTATACCATACATCAAGTCAAAGCCTGTCAATACCTCACGTATTTCTCGAATTGGTTTATAATGGCGCTTTGTGTTCCTCGATTAGATCGCTACTTGCCGTGAACGGAAACCCCACACTTAAAGTAGGAATCCTGGGAATTTGTATTAAATAAGAATGTTAGGGGGTGGTTTTTGTCAGTCAGGTTAGAGTAATCAGGAAACACATTCACTCCTCGACTTGTATCTGGCAAGTCTTAAGCAATAATTAGGGATGGTGGTGACTTTCATGTTAGGTGACGAGGTAAGCTACACTCATACTAATAAACTAACCCTCATAACAGTGAGATTTCGTAACCGCTCCTGAAAATCTCCAACCCCCCTCCTATAGTACGTATTTCTATAAAAGCAAGTAAGTAATTCTAATCCATCCATTAGACACAACCATGAGCCAGATGAAAATACAAGACATGACGGGTCAACCCAACGGTGGCACACCAAAGAAGACCCGTGAGGATGGTGGGAGCTTGGAAGACACGATGCTGCAAAAGAACCAGATTGATTCGTCAGTCAATCGATTGAGTCAGTCACAGCGTTCTTACTGGAGATCTCTCCAATCCTCTTCTTAGTCGATATCCGGCTATAGTCCGAGTGTCAGAATTGACTTGGGAAGCTGAGGTGGTTGAAATCAAGCTTAAAAGAGGAAGATGTGACTTGCATCGAGGTGATGGGGGGGGGTGTATTTTATTTGCAAGAGGAGAGTGCGTGTGATCGAAAGACAAAAGAGAATCATGGTATCAATGCGGCAAAAAAAAAAGAAGAAAAAAAGGAAATGAAAGAAAGGGGAGGGGAGGTCGCTCTCTCAGACTCCCAACGAGTAAATTGAGATCAAGTCTCGAGTTCGATCTCTTTTGCCCCCTCCAACAATCGTCTGATTACGGTCAGTCGCCTGGGCCTTACCGTCAACTCCAGATCCCACTCGACCTGACATGAAGAACCCACTCATGACTCAAACTCAGGCACTCGTGGAGGAGAAAACCTGAAAGCTTGCACAACAACCTCTAACCTGGTCCCGAAGTCGCAATGATCATGAGAACCTCTTTCAATCTCGCGAGCAAGGATTCAGAATTTTTTGGTCGAAAGGGTATCAAGGAAAGGACGGGTTTCCGAGCAATCGCGAATCATGGATCGCTTGGTCTCCGGCTCGTGTCTCGCATGGTAGCCCGCAAGCCCACGTCGATTGGCATACATACAGAACAGCACATGCCATGTGAATGAAGTTCTCCCCTCGGGTTTCGATCAAACCGTGTCCATCGTTTCTATGTGGGCAGGGGGGATCGTTGCGTAGACGCTCAAGGGCTGTGCTGTTGCTTGGGCCACCTGAGCTTTTCAAATGACTAAAATCACCTGACGGAATAGGAATCATTAATCATGAATACTAGCAAGCGTTATTTCTGCAGTGCGAGAAAAATACAAGATGATGGTTGGTTCAATCTTGAAACGATGGATGTTCAACGAAAAGAACATACAGTAGTAGAAATCACAAAGTAAGCAGTCATGAGTGTGAGTGTGCGAGCGCGTGTGATGTGGTGACGAGGGGAACTGGCACCTTCTAACAGACTTGGCCAGTGAGATTTAGCGAACCCAGTAGGAGAGTAGAAAAAATATATTAAGGCTTTCCACCACGAAATGTTGTCGCGTTTACCGTATTAAAGCTTTCCAAGTCTCGGGCGCCCCACCCTTTTGCAAGTCTTTTTAGGGTAAGAAAGCAATAAGAACTAAAGTTCAACTTTTAACGTGCTCTTAAAAGGTGGAAGTGTTCCTCACCTGATCCCTGCCCCTGCCGGCCTAGCCTTTGGCGGCTCTTCTCCCACACATCGCAAACGCACGCCCTGCAGGCTTTTAAGCTTAAGAACCATAAAAATGATAAAGGAACAACATTTAACAAGATCCCTAAGTGATCGTAGCTTGTATGCAGTGAACGAGGTTAGGCTAGATCTCTCTTTTCGCAAGGAATGTTGTAGTTAATCGATCCTACGAACGAATCATGAATGTAACACTTGTCTCCCTTAAGCTGTGAGAGTTATCCTGAGGTTACTTCTAAGTGTGTTCGTTTAAAGATGGAAAAGATCTTGAACGAGAAATGTGAATAGAAATTGCTTGTGCTGCCTTTTTACCTTTCTTTCTTTCTTTGGATTTCTTTCCCTTTCTTTTTTTCCCTTTCCTCTTTTTTCTTTGGGCCAAACGGGTGCAGACTGAGGGGGGTCCCGCATTACGTGCGCTCGAACGCACGCACGATCATGAATTGAATTCACAATTCACAAGCTGAGGGAGTGAGGGAGTGGTCTATGGGCAGAGGATGGGGGGGGGGGAACGGAAGTGAGCTTGCCAATTTGGGCCAGCCGCTCCTGTGGCTGAGCCTCCAGGTCCCCTTTGATTTCATATCCCCCCCTTACCCCCAAATCCCTCTCCCCTTTCGTCAGTTGTAGTCGGTCAACCCAGTCGGGAGGAGCCAGACCCGCTAACACCAACGCACACAAACTCGCTCAATCGCTCACTCGCTCTCGCACCACACACACACACACACACACACACACACACACATACACCCACACCCACACCGAACTCACACACAACCACACACTCACAAACACCAGACGCACTCTTACCCTCGCTCACCTCATCATCCTTTCACTCACTCACTCTCTCGTCCATTCACTCAATCATTCACTCACTCGCTCACTCGCTCACAATCAGATTCACACGCTCAACGACCTGAAAGCGTGCCATCACCTCATCTCAACCACCAACCGATTCATCAAAAGGGAAAAAAAAATCAAAAAGAAAAGGCGAACGGGGGAAAAGATCGAAGGCACAAAAAGTAAAGATCTCTTTCTCCCACCACTCAGACTCCCCCCTCCTTCCCCCTTGTCCCTAAGACACCAACATCACTTTGTCGCTAGTCAACCACGGTCCTACTTCCCTTCCCTTACACTCTAAATCTCCTCAACGTCTCGACGAGATTCTCAAAGCTTCATCGACTGATCCCTCTTTCTTCTCTCTTCCCCCGCCTCTCCCTCCTTCACTCATTTTCTACTTTCCCCCACAATCCGACAATCCTCTTCCTCAACTCAGCTTCTTTTAAGAGCCAAAATCAGGATCTCCAAGTGTAGGCCGGTGCAAGGACAGAACGGAAACCAAAACCAAGTTCGCCGAAAAGAAGCGCAACTACGAGATCAATCCAAGTTCAGGTAACACTGTAACTTACTCAACTCCTCACACCGAGCGATCATAAGCTAGGATTTGATTTCATCTTCAGGTAAGTCGCCAGCTCTTTCTCCGTCAGAGGCAATCTTACTCCATGAGGATACCGATCGTGGGCCTTTCTCCATCATTGCAGAGGACACACCCCATTGGTGAAGCTCTGAGTTTTGAGATGCGCTTGGTTGGGTACGTGGCAAAATGTGTCTTCGAGCTGGTAAGATCGAGAAGGCTGATGGGCTTTCTCGTCGTCATGTAGATGAAAAGCCCTCGCGTCGCTCAAGTCTCGATCGGTAATGTTCACGTTCCTTGCGTGACGACGGCCTTTGGCGCCGATATTCTCGACCGTTTCTTGATGCACCTCGCCCTTGTCACACCGCCACTCGCTACAACTTTGACGATCCGTCCACGCACACCCACTTCTCCCTCACGGCGACCATCCGTTTTGGAACTGCTGGATTGTCAAAACTGATTGCATCTTGACGCTAACAGATCGTGGACTCTTCTCTTGATTGCTGATCTCTCGATAACAGACCAACTTGGACAAGTTCCCCTTTACATCAACACATTCCTCTGAACCGCTCATCTTCCATCAAAATGTCTGAACTTCGTCGCAAGCTCGTTATCGTTGGCGATGGTGCCTGTGGTAAGACCTGTTTGCTGATCGTGTTCAGCAAGGTGAGTTGATAGAATGCAACTTGGCTTTTAGTGAGGTTATGACGATGGGGAGGCTACGTAAAGGCATGGAGAGGGAGAGGTCCGTAGAGCGTATCCACACCCAATCGTGGTGGTGCCGCTCTCTGCACGAATGCAGGCAGCATTGATCCTAGACTCAGGCTCTTGCTTCACTCAGTGTGTCTCATCCAGCACGATTCTACGAGAGGAAGGAGTGTAGGAAATCTAAAGCTGAAAAGTCAAATGATCCGCTTTCAATAGCTAGCTTGAAAACCCCCGTCTTGTCGGGCCTTCGAAGAGCGGACAGGCCGACTTGGAACGCAGAACTATCCCCCGCTGACCTCTGATTCTTTTCACCCCCACCCTTTCCTGCTGCTGTGTCACGGCCGTTGCTCTTCGTTCGTCCTATCTCACCCGCTCCCCCTTGTGCCCGGATTCGCAACCGGAAAAGGGTACCTTCCCAGAGGTGAGTGGTAACCGCGGATTGTGTCTGCTGTAGCGCTCAGTAAGCTGATTTTTCTTAAATCACTTTCCCGTGGCTCCACAACCCGTGACTCGCGTGACTCATTCGCACATGAAAAGGTTTACGTCCCAACTGTTTTCGAAAACTACGTCGCCGACGTCGAGGTCGACGGACGTCATGTTGAGCTAGCCCTTTGGGATACCGCTGGCCAAGAGGATTACGATCGACTCCGCCCTCTTTCCTACCCAGACAGTCACGTCATCCTCATCTGCTTTGCCGTCGACTCGCCAGATTCTCTCGACAACGTCCAGGAGAAGTGGATCTCTGAGGTCTTGCACTTCTGCCAAAATCTACCCATCATCCTTGTCGGCTGCAAGAAGGACCTTCGTCGCGACCCCAAGATCATCGAAGAGCTACGCAAGACCTCTCAGAGGCCAGTTAGTCCCGAGGAGGGTATGGCTGTTGCTCAAAAGATTGGTGCTGCCCGCTACCTTGAGTGCAGTGCCAAGACTGGAGAGGGCGTAAGGGAGGTTTTCGAGCACGCGACACGTGCTGCGTTGGTCCAGAGGACGAGGGGAGGAAAGAAAGGAAGATGCACCGTTCTCTAAAGCGCCTTGCTCGCCATCTATCTTACCTCCCTCTGTTCCCCGTTTCATTCACCATCCTCAGTTGATTCCCTGTGGATGCCACTTTTCCCCCATCTTCTCTTTCGACCCTCTGTTGGAGAGCAGCCAGGCGCGTGACCGTCAGCTGTCACTGGCAATCCATACAAGCCTCACTCGCTTTTCTCCTCTTTACACGACATTCTTTTGAACGTCTCAAGATCTAGATCTCAACTGGCTTGTTCATCTCCATTTCTTCTCCTCTCATACATCAATCTCCAACCCTCTCTCCACCCCTTTTTCTCGCCTTCCGTCTCAAGACCCTTCGCCTACCCTCTTCTGAGCTCTTCCCCCCCCCCCCCCCCTCCCCTCCCCTTCAAAACACATTTTCATATCATAACCCTGCTGATTGACTTTTCTTCTCATCGCCACCTTCCCCTTCCTCCTACCTCTTTATTCACCACCCTCCCCTTTTTTGTTTACTTGCGCTCCCTCTTTCCAGCCCCCACGAACCCTCGTATCTACCCATCCCCCTCAACCCAATTCACAATACAAATGATTCCATCGATCAGAAATGACACTTCTCCTCGAGGTTGTGACTGAACTTGCGCTCACGCGCGAGTGCGCTTGCGCGTCCCGTTCAGAATCGAGGAAGCAACTTTCCCCCACACTTCTTCCTGACAGAGTCGGGGAGTTGGGGAGTCCATCTTTCAAGCATGGATGCATTTATTTCTTTTTTTCCCTTTTCGCTTTCTTTCCTGCCTCGCTGTGATCCTCACCTTCCTCATCCCTTCGCTCTCTCCGCGACGAGAAACGGTCGGTAAGTACGTCAGATCACCCCTGCACACACACACGTTCAAAGCTGCATGGGGGAATCGCGTTTCTTTCTGAATTTGCCTGCTCGATCGCTCTGTAGAAATGTTTTTGGAGGGAGGGGCGGATGGGATCTACGTTTCGAGATGGGAAGGTTCTCGAGGTTGTTGTCTATGGAAAGGGTGGCCCTGAGCTGTTGTTGCTTTTGCAAGAGGCTGTAGTGGGAATGGAGTGACGAGGCATGTGAGGCGCTATAGGATGGGATGGAGTTAGGAAGGGGGGGGGGAGGGATTCTTGGGAGCAGAAAAAGATAGGATGGGACAATTTGATCGACTTGGTGTCCTTGTGTGATGATGATGATGGTGATGCTACAGATTGCCGGATTGTATGAATCTTACGGTCGTACTAGTGGCCTGCGTTCCAGAGTAGGAAGGCCGGCTAGAAATTAGTCTTTTTCCTTTGGGAGGAAAGAAGTAGAGGAGGGGCGGGGGAAAGGGTAGTTGTTGAATCATGTCGTTGTGAATGATCTCGGGTGGGTCATGAAGTGAATGGAGTTGGAAGGATGGGATGATGAGAGAAAAGATGGGGAAGAAAAAGGGAGAATGAGGGTGGCAAGATTGAGGCAAGAGGATGGAGGACAGCGCCCCATCTCTTGGGGGGTTGGTGAGGAAGCTTGATTAGGCGAGAAGGCAGAAGGCGAACGCGAGAGAGGAGACGACAACTGAGGACAACGTCAAGGTGTGTGGATGGACCGACCAAGGTCGAGACGCATCACTAGAGCTTCTTTGTCTATCAAGGCAAGTGAAATCAGATATAAGGAAACGGGACAAGGGCCCGTGTCAGCAGGTTGTACGGGAATCTCGCAATGCGATGCCGGAGTCCTTTTCCCCTACACCTCCCAAAAAAACAAAACAAAACAAAACTCACCCTGAAGCCAGCTGGGTGACGGTGAGGACCGCGACCCTGCCGTCCTGGACCGGCTGGCCGGGGAGGGCAACGTCCGGGTGATTGATCCTGTCACTGGTGGCATTGAGCAAAACACCTGCTGGAACCCATTCGACTGTCGTGTTGTACCTGAAGCCGCTCCACTCACTCCCGTTGGTGTAGGAGGTGACGTTTCCGACGAGGTAGTCCCTTCCTCTATTGTAGCCATCCAGTTGGATCTTGTGTCCGAGCGCGGCCGACTCCTCCATTGAGACAGCTAGGAAAATGGCGTTGCTGTTTCCTTCCGTCCCGTTCTGGATCCACCAGCGAAAGTGATTGTCTCCCAAGAAGGACTCCTTGCACGTCCCCAGGATGGGGTCGCCGTAATTCCATCGGAGGACACCGTTTTGTCCATCGTACGTTCCTTGGGTCCTGTTACCGTACCCATCACCCAGATCTGCAAACTGTGGAGTGCCATTGGCGTTTCCTAGGCAAGAGACGCCGAAATTGATAGAACTGTTGAAATCGCAAAGTCGATATCAAATGAGGTGCAGGGAGAGATGAAAGGTCAGATCTCACGGGGCACGGATGTTGATGATCAACAAAGAATAATTAAGATGAGGCTTTTCCTGCAAACTCACGTGGCCCATCTTAGGAAACCCTCAGGGCAGAGAACCGACTTGGAAGACTTTCCCGATATGATCGCATTGATGGGTTCTCCAAAAGTCTCACCCTCCGGAACGATCTGTGGCGGAAGCAGGGAGCGCAAGCAGGTCAGCAATAGGCCAGCCAGAAAGGCGACAGCGTGAAAGAAACACCCAACGAGCCTCCAGCCAGAAATCTCTTCCCAAACCCCTTCTTGAAATCCGTCTGAGGAATTGCACTCACGGAGAGCATAGATCCGGTGGAGGCGTTCAGAGGATTGTAGTAACCTGTTTCGGGCAGCGGCGGCCGAGAGTTGAGACTGGCCTGGCAGGCATCATTCTCGGAAGACCTCCTCTCCAGATGGTGTGTGTTGCCTGCACTGGACGCCATCGGTGAGGCCAAGAGGGGTTTGACATTGACAGAGAGCGAGAGGCAAAGGAGAAAGAGGAACAGGCTGGCCATCGTCGTTCTTTGATCTTGGCCGGGCTGAGACGAAAGCGCAAAAATCTTTTCCAGATAGCGACGGCGAAAATAGGATCGATACAAGAGCACTCCGATGAAGTAAGATGTGAGTGATTGGGCGGGGAATTGCGACGAGTTCAAAAGAGTGGGTGCAAGACTCTTTTGTTGGGCGGAAGGCTGAAAGCAAAGGGAACGAAAGGATGATCTGGTTGCAGCGGTATCAATTGCGAGGTTGGGTCGTTGAGGAAAAAGTGCAAGGAAAAGGCCAAGTAAAGGACGAGAAGAGAAGAGAGGGGGGGGGGGGGCAACTTTTGTTTGATTGGATGATTGAGTGAAGATGTTTGATTGAGATTGGATGGTGGAAAGAAGGAAAACGTGTTAGCGGGACACCCTCACTGAATATATGGCGTTGGATTACGCTGACATCCGAGATTGGGAGGACTCGTGGGTGGGCGAAGAAGAGGCTGATATAAACCGAAACAGGTCGAGGGAAGAGGGAGGGAGGGAAGGGAAGCTGGCTTGAGAAGGCCGAGGCGGCCACTGGCAACGAAATCTTAGGCTGGAGGGGACGCAGGAGGTTCAAGAGCATAACAGCCAAAGCTGCTCCCCCCCAGCGGTCAACGACTTCTTTTTTACTGTTCCTCCCTTTCTCTTGCTCTCCCTCTCTCCATCTTCTTCCTCCTTCTTCCTCTCTAGTCTCGCATGTTTCTTGGAACTCGGTGCCATGGTGATCTTTCGTGGTTGGTTCCATTTCTTGAGGGTAAGCCCCCTGCCGTATGAGGGTTGGGCCAAGTCGTCTTGACCGAGTGAGTGCGACAAGCGCGGCGAACTTTGTTTTGCGGGTGGGTGAGTTGGTTTGTGCTTTGAAAATTTTGAACTTGGAAGCTGCGTTTGCTTGGATGGGATGTCATGGTGCATTTTGAGATTTCAAGCTGCCATCTCCCTCGGGCTCGAGTCAAACCGGAGAGTCGTGAAGCCCTTTATTGCACAAACAGACATAAGTAAGTGTGCGCTTGAAAATGTATACATACACAGCGTGTGTAGTTAGATATCGGCTTTCATGAGAAGTTTGTCGTCGTCGATCCAAATCATTTCCGTCCAAGTGAGCTTTCCAGATCTTACGATTCGAGATCCTACCTTTTCTACTTCTGCGTCCAACAAAAGATCACGACCAAGAAGAAGGAACGAACCACAACTTGTGACTTCCTCTCGTAATCTCCTTCTTGGCAACCAAAAGGAGAGGAAAGGGAAAGAGGAGAGTAGCAAACAAAGCAAGAAATAACAGGCCTTCTTCCCTTTTGTCGGATTCCCCGATCCTGGCCATTCCTCTCTGAAACAAGACTGACCGACCAACAAGCAAAGCTCAAGAGTGTAGCCATACGTGTGCAATCAAAGTGACTCACAGTCACAGTATGTCCTTGGGCCGTTTGCTGGAGCTCGCTACACGGCCGCACATCTCTTGAGTAGGTACCACGTGGCACCGGACCTTTCAGAGGGGGATGGTGCTGAGAAAGATATACCTCAGCGCGAGAGAGTGTGGACACAAAAGGTCTATCATGGTCTTGCCATAGCCTCGGATCTCTTATCGAGAAGCAGCTGCTGAAGGATTAGGTAATCGGAACAGGCATCGCCACGATCTTGACCACTCACATGTGACTCAGAACCCTCCAACTTTTGAATCGCGCGATCGGGTGTGCATTTTCGCATTCAGCCTTGGTCTTGGAAGCGATCAGATCGATGATCGGGGCTCTTCGTCGTTTTTAATCATTTCGTAACCAAGGCTAAGTCCCAAGTGGAAATCGTATTACTTGTGCGTGCTAGTAATCACAATCATGAATGAATCTGCATGCGAGAAGAGGAAAAAACAGGGCTTAGGGGGGAAAAGCGCGCGCCGATGGTGACCGGCAGTTTGTTGATTGATTCTGTGCAGCTGAGTTGTGCGGCACGGGTCCACCCAAGACCCTGGAGTAACGCTTTTTTTCATGCCCGCAAAACGAATAACGAATCCGAATCTGAAAATGATGGATCAGAAAAATTAATGAGTGCATGCATGCATGGACTCACACACGCTTCGCTCTTTTAGGGCCCCGGGCCCCAGCATTTTTTTTGTTTTGGTTCCCTTTCCTTTTTTACTTTTTTATTATACTTTTCACCTGCCTCTCTCCACTTTTTCTTCTCCTCCAGGGTCCAACTCGCTTCTTTGAGGGGAAAAGCTCAACTTGATGAACAGCGTCGAGGAGCTCTTCACCCTGGGAGAGGGAGGTGGCACACTTTCACACAGTCGAGTGCGGGTTTGTGTGTGTGCATACATGCCATTGTATACAATCGCATCGGAATCGCGAGTGCATACCCAACCACTCTTGCTGGAATCAGGATCCCTTTTCCGCCTCGATCGGACCAGGGAACGTAGTTGTGCGATGGGATCAACACGGTTGCGGGCCTGGATGTGCTCTCTTCTTCTCTCTTGTCTCTCCTCTCTCCTCTCTCCTCTCTCCTCTCTTCCACTCTCTTTACTCTTCCTCTCCAACCTCCCCCCCCCTCTCTCTCCCGCTCACAAGACTTACATTGCAATCCATCACTAACGCACCTGATTGTGATTGCTTGCTCGCATACAATTGTCGATGTGAGAGTACCTGCTCTAGGACTCGCCTTCACCACTTTGTGCGCATATACGTGGCTGTATGTAGGCACACTCATCAGTACGTACTGAATGTGCAGTACTTCCAGAGTGATTCAACTGGAGTAGTATCCGTATGCGCAAGGTAGTGCTGAGAGACGGGATTTACATCCATTTTCCGCCCAGCCAGAGTGGGTTCACCTTGACCTGTTCCCGGTTCCTCACACTCACAGACCAGTCTCTCTTTTCCAGTCTGGCTGATCTACTTTTCCTCCCCTCCTCACCCTATCAAACGGAGAGAAGGGGGGGAAGGAGAAAATAGGAGGAGGGCAGACTCTTCATTCTAATGTGTACAATATTCAGTATGAGTGGAAGTGACCATGATCCTGATTGGTAAAGAAAGGGGCGAGGGCGAAGAAAGAAGGAGCACTCGGAATGTAATCAGAATCCTTTTTGCGGTACTGACTTGACCCGCCTGTCTCCCTGCCACTCCCAAGGTCGAGTAACCACCGAGCATTCACCCAAACTCTTGATCCGACTAGGAGATGAGGGGAGTCGCCACCCTTGACTTTCTTTGTCTCCCGTCACCATCCCATCCTTCCTCGTCGCGGGTTCGCCACCCCTTCCCTTCCCCTTCCACTTCCTGTCTCTACCTTCCTCGGACTCTCACAAACACATCCTTCGCTCGTCCGCAAGCCCACCACCAGCCCATTCCATCGCACCACTTGCTCATCTTGCCGTAAAGGGAGACAGGGCTATAGGGCAGGGGAAAATAATAAAAAAAAAACCCCAACTCCTCCAACTAGGCGCATTTCGCCACAGACTGCTCGAGGGTTTACTTTACCGCTTCGTCAACGTCAAGTCATTTTCCTTCTTTGACCGTCTCGAGGCAACTTGGTCCCTGCCATCTACCTAGAATCCTGATTCCCCTTCAGCGCTTACAATCTACTTTCTTTTCCATCCTTCCATCAACAAGAATCAAGGAGCATTTGCCTGGACCAGAACCGTTTTCCTCCAACTCTAAGGCTCTCATTCAACTCGGCCAGCCCAAATCGTTTGCTTGACTTTACCTTACAACATCGAAGAATTCAATCCGCTTCCAGACGTTCCGCCACCTTTGGCTCGGTCCCATCTCACCGAAGCAGGTAGGCCGACCTGAGCTTGAGGAAAGGTCGGCAAGAGCCGGCTCGCGACTCTAGACAGAGTCTAGTGGCGGGACGGTTGATCAGGCCGCTTCTGGTTCTCGATCATCATGTCGTCCCCGCCGAGAGGAGGCGGTGGCGGTCTCAGCCCTTCTTCTAGTGGGCTCCGCTCACCTAGCACGTCCTCGAGTCAGCCTTTCATCTACCCCATGCGTAGTGTCGTATCTGTGAAGCCTCCGACCAGGGATGCTGCCGCCTCGGAAAAATCGACATCCCACAACGACAAGAGGGGAAGCATCAGCTCGATTGCTTCCAAGAACGACCACGTTCATGAGAGTCCTCATGGGTCGTTGAAGAGCGATTTGTTTCCAGAGCCAGATGGTTCTTCAAGCATGAGCAACTCAGGATGCAGTTCCGAGGACGAGCATCAAGAAGATAATCATCATAGCGATGACTTTGTCACAACAACGCGGTTTGAGCATATTGAGACAGAAGAAGGACACATGATCATCACTGGCCGGGGTGGTGAGCTCGCCCGGTGCGAGGACGAGGTGCGTTTTGGTTTAAGTCGATCTTTCCGGTTTGCAGGAGGGATGAGATGAGATGTGCATGGGGGAAAAGGGGCACAAAGGAGAGAGCTGCGTTCCGAAGGGTACCTGTGGTCCAAGAAAGTGTTGTCAGATGTTGACCCGAGATAGAAAGTATACTGAATATCTGCAAGTTTCTCACATGCCTGAAAACATCAATTTGTTCCGACAGCCTATTCACAGCCCTGGCGCGATTCAATCGTTCGGCTGCATGGTTGTCCTTCGGTCAAACGATGAGGGAGAGCTGATAGTCAGGCAAGCTTCAGAAGTAAGTTGAAGGTCTCTCCCGCCGTTTTTAGTTTGGAAAGCTGCTGCTGACGCTTGATCTCGAATTTGCCCCTTCAACTCAACTTGCTCTCGCTCAGAATACAGGTGAAATACTAGGCCTGAAGCCGTCGTATCTCTTCTCTCTGGAATCCTTCCTCGACGTGTTGGAAGACAGTCAGGCGGACCTCTTGTGGGACAATATCGATTCTTTGGATCAGACTGGTCAGGACCTCCTAGAATCAGGGCCCGCGGTATTTCAGCTGCGTGGCATGACTGAAACCACTATCAGGCGAGGTAGACAGCCGGGAGATGATGATGATAAATGTTCCTGGACTGCCTGGTGTGCAGCTCACATACCTGTGGGGCCTTCAGAAACTGATAGCCATGAGTTGACTATCGTCCTCGAATTCGAGCTGGTCAACGATACTAACATGTTGGAGACCTCGCCTCCACTTTCACCGACCCTCGAAAGCTCAAGTCGAGCAGAGAGCGCTTCGAGTAAGACAGAGTCGCCACCGCCAAGCATTTCGACAGTCTCCACGGACGGAACGGTCCAGTCGACCGCATACGAGAAATTGCGTTATGGTCTAGAAGGAATGCCTTATCGCCCGTCGCCTGAGGAATTGAGGGAGTCTACGGAGCCGGTTCACGCACCTCTCAAGGCCCTGACAAGGATGAGGCGGCCGGCAGCCAGCACCAGAGGTGGAAGGCTTCGGGGCAGGAGGGGCAAGAGCACCAAAGGTGGAGCTGATGGAGCAGGGGGTCTCTTGGACATGATTGGCGTTCTGAGTCAGGTCAACGAGCAATTCTCTGCCCAAACCGAGCTGCAGAGCTTTCTCAAGGTTGTCGTCGGCATCGTTCGCGATATTACCAACTTCAGCCGCGTCATGGTCTATCAATTCGATGAACTCTGGAACGGACAAGTTGTCTGTGAGCTGGTTGACTACAACGACACTCACGATCTTTACCGGGGTTTGCACTTTCCCGCGACCGACATACCGGCTCAGGCAAGAGCGCTTTACAAGATCAACAAGATCAGGCTGCTATACGACAGGGACCAGCCGACTGCCAGGCTGGTCTGCAAATCGAAGGAGGACCTGGAGAATCCCGTCGACATGACGCATGCGCTGCTTCGAGCCATGAGTCCTGTCCATATCAAGTACCTCGTCAACATGGGGGTCAAGTCATCCATGTCAATCTCCATCGTTGTCTTCGGAGAGCTCTGGGGACTGATCTCGCTTCACAACTACGGAAATAAGGGAAAGAGGGTTTCATTCCCCATCCGGCAGCTCTCGAGACTAATTGGCGAATCTGTCTCACTCAATATCGAGCGCCTCAGCTACACCAGACGCCTCTCCGCAAGGAAGCTCATCAATACCCTTCCGACTGACCAGAACCCGAGTGGCTACATCATCTCCAATGCCGAAGACTTGCTGACCCTCTTTGACGCCGACTTTGGTGTCATTGCCATCGGAAATGAGGCAAAGATCTTGGGTCCACTGAGCGCTAGCCAGGAAGTACTGGCGGTGACTGAGTACCTTCGTTTGAAAAAGTTTGAGCATTTGGTGACCTCTCAGGACGTTCGAAAAGACTTTCCAGACATGGTCATTCCCAATGGTCTCGAGGTCATTGCTGGTCTCCTCTTGGTGCCACTCTCCGGAAGCGGGGTCGATTTCATCGCCTTCCTCAGGAAATCCCAGTTAAGACACATCAATTGGGCAGGTAAACCCTTCAAGGAGGGCAAGGAAGGCGCGGCTCGCCTCGAGCCTCGAAAGTCGTTCAAGATCTGGTCCCAAACCATTGTCGGGACCTGTCGAGCTTGGAAGGACGAAGAGCTGGAAACGGCATCCGTGCTCTGCCTAGTCTATGGGAAGTTCATCTCAGTTTGGAGGCAAAGGGAGCAGGCACTGCATTACAATCAGCTCAATAGATTGCTTCTCTCGAATGCTAGCCACGAAGTCCGGACTCCCTTGAACCACATCATCAACTATCTCGAGCTTGCGCTCGACAGCAAGCTCGACGAGGACACCCGGGAGAACCTCAGCAAGTCTCACATGGCCTCCAAAAGCCTGCTTTTCGTGATCAACGACCTGCTCGACTTGACCAAGCAGGAGCAGGGCAACAAGCTCTTCCTGCAAGAGCCTTTTGACCTTGCAGCAACGGTGCGCGAAGCCGTGGAGATGCACGAGTGGGAGGCAAAGAGGCGAAAGATAGACTTTACACTGGTCACCGAGCCAGCCGTATGCATGGTGTCCGGCGACAGGAACCGGATCAGACAGGTCATTACGAACACGGTCACCAATAGTGTCAAGTATACGGCGGAGGGGCATATCCATGTGTCGATGAGAAAGAGACCGGAAGACGAGATGAACCCGGATCTTCCAGAAGGCTGCGACATGGAAGTCGAGCTTATCGTGACGGACACAGGAGAGGGCATTCCCCGCGAAAAGCTCGAGGCCATCTTCCGAGAATTCGAGCAAGTCGAGACCGTTTACGCCGTCCCGTCACGATCATCGTCTTCTCATCTGTCGATGGCTCAGGCGGAATCATCAGCCCTGGTCGCCCCCCAAGAGCCTGGGGAAGAAGAGCCTCCGGACAGTGGCCTTGGTCTGGGTTTGGCCATCGTGGCACGCATCGTCAAGAACCTGGGTGGACAACTGCGCGTCGACTCGACCGTTGGCGAGGGTTCCACATTCACCTACTATATTCCCTTTGCATCTGCCGCAGAACGCGACACATCTGGGCGCGGAAGCTTGGGAAGTCACTCTATGAAGAGAACCAACTCGTACGGAAGCGGTAGCGCCAGCTCTGCCGGCAATAAGAGCGAAATTGACTCCCTTGTTGAAGCAATCCAGCAGCCCATTCTCCGCGATTCATACGGCATAGATGACGCGAGCCATCGAAGGAGGTCTCTTGATGGTGTCCCTGGGTATGGCCCAGTTTATAGTCATGGCACACGCTCCGGCGCGGGATCTCTCTCCAGGCCCGGATTTGGCGCCAGAGGCGAGTCGTTCGATGGCATCCACCCTGTGGAAGGATCCAGCGTTCCAGTCAGATCTGTCAGGATTGAGCCTCAAGGTTTGGATCTGAGCTACCGACATGGTGGTCAGGGACCCAATCGGGATCCAATCAGATCAAGCCGCCAAAAAACGGCCGCGGAGGTGTTCAAGGAGGAAGTTCAAATGAGCCAAAAAATGGACGAATCGGTAAGGAAGGATGCGGAAGCACGATCACTCAATGCCTCTCCCAGGCGAGCTCAGCGGCCACCAAACCCTCACAAGAATAGTAGCGATGTCAAGACCGGAGTTTCAGCCATGACGGTTGATTTGAACGCGACTACCTCCGAGTCGAACGTGCGGGCCTACGAAAAACCCAAAATCGCGAGCAGTGTCGCGGCGCGTCGTCGTGCTCAAATCGGTAGGATGGCGAGGCCCAGTGTGGCCACCAATAAATGTCTTCCTCCAATGCGGGTCCTGGTCGTCGAAGATGACCCGATCAATGGCATGATCCTCAAGAAAAGGCTTGGTATGGACGGACACAATGTCTCGCTAGCGGTCAATGGCGAAGAAGGCGTCCGGCAATTCGAGGAGGACGCCAACGAAATGGACATCATCCTCATGGATCTCCAAATGCCAATCTGCAACGGCCAGGAAGCCTGCAAGAGGATCAGAAAGCTGGAGGAGGAGAGGGAAAGGACCGGACAGTTGAAGAACAGACCAGCGATCCAGATCCTCAACGGCAGGATCCCCATCATCGCCGTGTCGGCAACCTTGACCCCGGAGATGAGGGAGGAGATGACCAGCATCGGGATGGACGGATGGGTTCTCAAACCGATCGACTTCTCGAGGCTCGGTTCGCTCATGAAAGGGTTACTCTCCATGGACGACCGGAGGCTCAACCAGTGGGAGCCGGGCTACCACTGGGAGATGGGGGGCTTCCTCTCAAAGCCTGCCAGGCGATCCATGCAGGAAGATGCTTGAACTCTAGGGCAAGGTCCTGCTGCTCCCGATACCCACTGGTGGTCCCGCTCGTCTGTCTTCTTCGGTCGAGCTATACTCAGGAGGGGAAAAGAAAAAAAA
Source organism: Violaceomyces palustris (assembly GCA_003144235.1). Classification (NCBI taxonomy): domain Eukaryota; kingdom Fungi; phylum Basidiomycota; class Ustilaginomycetes; order Violaceomycetales; family Violaceomycetaceae; genus Violaceomyces; species Violaceomyces palustris. The sequence goes on along the minus strand of KZ819717.1, from coordinate 51,249 downwards.
CGGCCAAAGAAATACCCAGTCAGGTAGCGCACCTGCATCTCTCCCTTCTTTTCCTTCTTTCTTTCTTTCATTTTTTTTTGGTTGTGTTTTCTTTTTTTTTTAGGATAAAAAAATGAACAAGCAACCTTTTCGACGCCTTTCCTCTCAAAGCCTTCCCGCTCGATCCCCCACCATTTATTGAAAGAGAGAGAAAAACAACAAAAACAAATATACACGGAATCCTTCCACCGGCCCCCCTCCCCCCTCTCTTACCCAACCCCATCCCTCCGAAAGAATGAAATCGAGAGGCCTTTTTGGACAGACACGGAACAAGGACCCACACAAACACGCAAGCACGCATACACCAAGTACATCCCTCCCCAAACCTGACGCCACCTCCCACCCCTTCTACGTCCTGAGAAGTCGTTTCCTAGGGCTCTCCCACCGGTGGCGTTTCCTTGCCTACCGGACCAAGAAGACCAAAAAAGGAAAAGGAAAAAGAAAAAGAAAAGAAAGAAAGAAAGAGGAACCAAAGGATATTGTAATCTAGTAAAGGGTATTATACATGAATGTACCAATCCAGCTTATCGCCTGTCATCTTCCTTGGCTCTTTGGATCGAGAGAGAAGTCACCCTTTCAACAACAACAACCCCTCTTTGCCGTTCTGTGAAAACCAACCAACCCACCACCCTTTTTTCGTGAGGCGCAAACTATTGGTTTGGCTTCTCGAGTGGCGCTGGAAAGCCTGGACATGCTCACCGACCACTGATCGTTCTTTCCTCTCTCTCACACATTCCCTTCTCCTTCTTTCACCTTCCAATCCAAATCTTCTTCATATGCAAGTGGACTTTTTTCTTGAGCAGATGGGGGTGAGAGATACTCGCTTGAGGTACGGTACATTGGAAGGGATGCAGTTTGGCAGAAGGAGGTTGTATTTAAAAAGGGGGGGGGGGGGGGCATTCCCAAAAAGGTATCGAGATTGGCAAGTTTCTATCTATGCAATGGAGTTTCGATGATTCTCTTTCATCATGATTGTGTTTTTCAAAGGGAAAAAAAAAAGAAGAAAAGAAAGAAAGGGGAGGGGGGCAAGGTATAGTCCGGGTTTAACTCGACCAAGGGATGGGGTTGCTGATCGTCTACATCCCCTCCTCTCATGCCATGGTCTTTTCGCTGTCCATGGTGCGCGACTGAATAAACCTCTTGCCGTTCTTGACCGACTTGAATCCCTTCTGCTCCGTCTCCTTCTCTTCCTCGAACTTCTCGGAAGGTGTAGGAATTCCGCTTCCGCTCGCCTCTTCGTCGACGAGCTTGGAGTTGTGGGGCTGGGTTCTTCGGTAGTAGACCCTCTTGGCCCACTTCCAGACTTCGATCCCTCCGACGAACAGGAATGTGGCGACAAAGATGATTCCCCACTCCCAACCGTCGGGACCGCTGTGGAGGAAGACGACCCTGTTAAGCCCTGGGATGTAGAGGATGGGGAAGACGCTGAAGAAGCCGAGGATGACGCAGAAGAACAGGAACTTGTTCCTCCAGGTGTCGACGAACCACTGGCTGTACCACTTTGCGCCGTCGTTCATGTTGAAGAACGACCTTCTGACGTTCACCACCTCCCAAGCCAGGATCAGGGAGAACCAGGTGATGACGGCAAAGGTTGCTCCTCGGGCCCTGAAGACGACGTCGCAGGTGGGGTTGTAAGAGCTGTTGCAGTCGAAACCAAGCTCGCCGTTCCCCCACTTGAAGACGACAAGGGTGAAGGTGGCAAGGCAAAGGGCTGCCATCCAGAATCCGTAGACGAGCAGATCGACCATCATCTCTGGGGTGAAGATCCCGTACTTGAGGTTGTGCGGCGGTCTGCTCATGACATCTTTGGCAGCCTTCTCCATACCGAGGCCCATGGCGGGGAAACCAGATGTCACCATGATGACGTACAGGATCTCGACGGGGCTAAGGGGGAAGACGGAAAGCCCTGAGTCGTCCTTGAATGCGAGACCGATCAGGAGGACGGCGGCCTGGGCCACGTTCTGAGCAAGCAGGTGCAGGACGAATTTCGAGATGTTGTCGAACATCCTCCTGCCTTCCTCGATGGCGTTGCCGATAGAGGCGAAGTTGTCATCTGTGAGCACAATGTCCGAGGCGTCCTTGGCCACGTCGCTTCCAGCTTGTCCCATGGCAATACCAACGTCCGACATCTTGAGAGAGGGTGAGTCATTGACGCCGTCGCCTGTCATGGCAGCGAATTTTCCACGCCTGTGGAGGGCTTCGATCATCCTGACCTTGGTCTGAGGGGCACACCTGGCGATCACCAGCGGCAGCTGCGGGAGCAGGTCGATCTGATCGTCGGAGAGCTTGTCAAATTGGGCGGCCGTCATGACCATGGACTGGAGTTCCTTCTCAGAGTACATCTTTGTGTCCTTTGGTACGATTCCTACCTCCTTGGCGATGGCCTTGGCTGTTCCTGGATGATCGCCGGTAAGCATGTGAACCTCGATGCCGGCAGCCTTGCACATCTTGACAGCTCCCTCAGACTCTGGCCTTGGAGGGTCGTAGAGGCCGACGAGTCCCAGGAAGGTCATTTGCGCCTCGACTTTTTCACGTTCAAGTTCGGTCCCCTTGTCAGCCTCGGATTCGCTCAGCTCGCGGTGGGCGAGAGCCAAAACGCGAAGACCACCTGAAGCGAGAGCCTCCATGTTCTCAAGGATTCTCTGCTGGAAGTCTTCGGTCAAGTCGACGACCCCCTCGGACGTCTGGGCAGTCTGGCAGGCGTCGAGAACCCTCTCGACGGCGCCCTTCATCATGGCGTAGTTGCGTCCGGTGATGTTGTTGGTGTAGGTGACTGCCATCCTCTTGACACCGCTGTCGAAGGGATACTCTGCAATCTGAGTCCAGGAAGCTGAAGATCCAGAGCCGGGCTTTTCGCTTTCGTCGGAGCTCTCGTCCCCTTTGGTGAGCTTTGACCTGGCCCAGCCGAATCTGGTCACGTAGGTCTGGATGGCGCACTCAGTCGGATCACCGTGAGCGGTCCATTCTCCGTTCTCCTTGTCCTTGAAGACGTTGGCCAGGTTGCAGAGGGAGGCGACGTTCATGAAGTCCTTTAGCTTTTCGTCCTGCTTGAGTTTCTCCGATGTTCCGTCAGAAGCGACAACTTGGCCTTCTCCGCCTGCAAGAGCAGACCTTGGCTCCTCACCGCTGACGCTAACTTCACCGAGGGTAGGGTTGAACGGCTCGTTCGTCTCAGATACAGTGTACGTGCCAGTGGCGGGAACCCACGCCTTTCGCACGACCATCTTGCCCTGAGTAAGAGTTCCAGTCTTGTCGGAGCAAATGTCGGTGATAGCGCCAAGGGCCTCAAGCGATTCAAGTTTCCTGACGATGACGTGGCGCTTGACCATGGCCCGGCTTCCCATGGACATGGTGATGGTGAGGACGGCAGTGAGGGAGGCTGGGATCATGGAAACACCGGTGGCGACAGCGTAGATGATCACCTCGGTGTCGGTCCAGTTGTTGCTCAAGAAGACGATGACGGCGAAGAGGACGGCGATGCCAAAGAGGATGATGGCGAGAAGGGAGAGCTTCCTCTGGAGGGGCGTTCCCTTGTTGAGGCCTAGGAAGTTGCCGACCTTGTCCCAGACGGTGAGGGCTCCAGCCTGAACGTAACGATGAGGACCGGCTTTGCCGTACGCGTTCTTCTTCACCTGTCGGATCTTTTGGGCCTTGGCCGCGCCACGAAGGGCGTCCGCAATCTTTCCGATTTCAGTGTTCATTCCAGTTCCCGTGACGACGGCAGTGGCACGTCCCTTGGAGACGGTGGATGAGGTGTATGCCATGTTGAGTCGGTCACCGACGCCGACCTCGTCGGCGCCTTTTTCATCGCTGCCAAACACGAGCGAGTGGTCCTTAGCTACCGGGAGGGATTCACCGGTCAGGAGGGCTTCGTCGGTCTCAAAGTTCATCGAGTCGATGAGGCGGCAGTCGGCTGGCACAGTGTCACCGGTGGTCAACTCGATGATGTCGCCCGGCACGACATCGGCAGCTGGGATCGTCTCGCCGTAACCGTTCCTGATGACGCGGGCAGTAGGGGAAGCCAGGCTCCTGAGCGAGTTCATCGTCTTCTCGGCGGACAACTCTTGGAAGAAGCCAACGATGACATTGATGGCGACGACGCCCGCGATGACACCTCCCTCGATCCATGACTTGATACCAAGTGAGACGGCCATGGCGAGGATGAGCACCAGCGTCATGGCGTTGGCAACCTGGTTGAGCATAATCTTCAAAATGCTGATCTCGTCGCCGCCCTCGAGCTGGTTGGGGCCATACTCTTGCTTCCTAGTCGAAATTTCAGAGTTGTTGAGACCGTGTTCTGGATCGTCGATACCGAGGGCCTTGAGAACCGACCCACGCGGGAACTTCCAGGCACCGGTGAGTGCATCTACGACGCTGATCTCCTTGTCCGTCGGGCCGTGGTCCTTGGCCGCTGGGGAAACCTTGGTCGAGCCACCTGGAGAGGTCGGCTGATTGCTATATTCATGATCTTCGATTCCTGGCTGGTGCTGAATGTGTTGTGGTAGAGTGTCAATCTGATTCGAGGTGGTGCTAGAATGCATCACAGGCTCGAACGTGTGTGGTGAGGGTAGGGTTCTGGTGTGAAAGGGGGGGGGGGGATGTGCAAAGCAGTGGATTCGTCTGCTAGTTGAAGAGATCGTGTCGTTGACTTGCTCGTTGCGATTCTCGCTTGTTCCTTGTTGCTGTTGGTTTTTCTTTCGTAGGATGAGGGGGAAGGATGTTGGATGAAGAAAGAGAGGATGAAGGGGGTCGAGTGAATGCCGGCGGAAGTCTTACGGTATTTATGTCTTTCGCAGCAGAAGAAGTGATGATCTCGAACCTGTTGGAATCTGTTGGAACCTTGATCGTTATCATCTTCGAAGGCCTCTCGGTTTCAGCCTGGCATCAGGAGGCGACGGAGAGGGAAGGGGGAAAGAGAGAGGGAGGTATGTGGTGAAGCGCCGTGATGGTATCATCGGCGGAGTTCTTGGCTTTTTTTTTTCCTTCCCTCCTCTTCCGATTCGCCTCAACTCTGATGAATCCCTGTTCGGTCATCATGAAGTTAGCGGGGGGTTTTCTCCACCTACCTCCCTCTGTCTCTCTTACGAGGTGTAGAAAATGCCGGACTCGTAGTGTGGGAGTCAGCTCCGCACAAGAGCACGATGAGGGTAGAGTGACTGAGGCTCCACACACTACGCACGTGTAAAGTTGCGCGAAGAGACTTGCTCTGCTTGGCGTGCAGGATGGCCGTCATCCAAGTAGAACCAGTACCGAATGGGAGAGAGGGAGGGAGTGGGGTAACCCAGGCGAGAGGGGAGAGGAAGAAGTGACGGGGGGAAGGGACTGTAGGGTTAAGAACGAGCCTGTGGATCTGCCCCTCCCTTGAAGGCACCAGAGCTGTGAAAGGGCGAGCAACGGTCGTTCCTTGTGATAATTCGATTTTTATGCTTTTTTATTGACTTTATGTATTAAAATAGTTTACCGGAGCGGCGGCAACGTCACTAATTCGTGAGCGAGTCGAAATGGATCACGAAACCCTTGCGAATTCCGAATTCGGAATGTATTCCCGACTTTGTTTCGAACTCATCACTTTCTAGTCCTCACCGTGACGGCTAGTGTGATTTTAGAGTCGTCGCGGCTTTATCACTGAGACTGTTGAGGAATGCTACCCAACCCATTGAAGGATGATACCCACAACCCATCTCGCGGAGGACCTTGTTGGAGCCAGAGATGAAAAGAGAGAGGGTGATCAAGAGATCCTGATGCGCTGACTACTTGTACGTGATTAGTCTTTCACTCGCCACTCTCCCCCCTTTCCCGTTAAGGCTCCTTCGAGGCAAAGTTCGGGTTGCCAGTTCCCCGTCTCCCGGGCCTTCAGGAGTGCCCCACTGTTCAAAATTTGAATTGAAAAACTTTAACTGGTTGTGGACTAACATGTTTTCAGTAAACTGTAATCGACCATCCCAAGCCGGCGTTTTGCAGGAAGAACCTTTTCTTCTTTTGCCCTGGAAAAGGGCCCAAGAGAAAACGCCAAGACCCTCAGAGTCGGAATCCAAGAAGTCGCCAAGAATTTGACGTCACGGCATTCGAGGTTGGAAACCAAGCTCTGCCCCCCTCTTCTACCCCCCCGCACAATTCAGGAATCACACCAGACTCACAGATCACAGTCATGCCTCGTGATTTCAAGCCATGGCAGCGCGTCCCGTTAATCAAAACTCCCAATCGTGCGTGGCTTTGATCTTCCTTATCTCGGAGGCGACATCGAGATGGGAGTGGAAAGGGGAAACCCGTTTCCGAAGTTTTATTTTTTTTGGGGGAGAGGAGAGGGAGGGGGGGTTCTCTAGAAGCAGCGCCAATTGAGGTGAGAGTGAAAGGGGTGGCACCATCTTCCTTCCCGATACGGTCACCCGCCCCTCTCCCACGTTACATTTCTTGGCAAAAAGATGATCAGGTGCCATCCCACACCTTTTTCCACCTTTCCGTCTCTTGTGCGTCAAGAAACGTGAACCAATCAAGCCGAGCAAGTTATCAAAGGATTCGCGGAAGAGCATTGCGAATCACTCAAAAGTGCGGCAGAAGAAAGGGAAGGATGAAGCTCGTGCATCTTGATTAGTACGATGATAATAATCTTTACTGATCCGGACTCTTGTCCCTTGCTCAACCAGAGAGGAAAGGACTAGATAGTGAGCGAGGGGTTTAACCGGAGACACTTGTTGAAACGATACGAGGATTCAAGGGATGGTGAGGGATTTCAAAACGCGAGTGAAAGTGGCAAGTGTGAAGAAGGGAGGGGGGGGTGAAGGGGGGGAGGCCAAGACCTCGCTCGACCTGGTCGCGCATGCGACATCCCTTCGCCAGCACTCGAAGAGTGTAAGACCTTGGTAGAAGGGTCCAACTCCGTCAGCTGGGGTCGCGTGGCGTAGGTAATTGGATCGCAATCACTCCTCTCCCGTGTGGTAGGTGATGAGGGGACGGGGTCTTCTAAAACGGTTACGCTCGGTCGATAACTGGATGCCCTAGGATGATAGCTGATCCGCCAAGATAGCTAGACAGATAGTCAGACACAAAGGAGGATGGCCAGATGGATGTCCCAAGATAGGTAACGGATAGCCAGGGGATGGGACCGGTATGGCCTCGAACCAGGATGGAGAGCCAACGATGGTTTGGCGAGATCAACGTCCTTCCTCACAAGACACCTCTCTCACCCTCTTGCTGTGAGACTTGGCACCACACATTGCTCCGGAAAAGATCCAGATTCGGAACAGCGAATGGCTTTGTTTGGAGGTGGTCAGTGAAAAGCTCGAGTTGCATGCCTTTCTCCCCTCCGAGAGGAAAGAGGAAGGGAATGATGGACTGCCTCTCTGGCTGTAGAAATCCGACTTTTGACGAATTATCTGGGGGGCAAGCGCCACACATGGAATTTACCCTTTCTGCAAAACACACTGTTCCCAGATAAGATAATAGTACGTAAACCGGAAAAGGAAGTGAGGCCTTGTCTAGATAAAGAGCTTGGCAAAGTGTCAACATGGCTTCAAAGTGGACATCGGGGTTTAGAAGGTGCAAAGGACACTCATGCATCATCTAACCCATGGTGGATAACAAAAAAAAAAAGGTTTAGCATTATCTGACTCTATGTATGTATGTACATTGTTAACGAATACGGGCGGACCCTACCGTTCCTCGACACATGATCAATAAACCAATCAAGCAAAGGGTGTCCCATATGGAGCCCAAGCTCCACATATCTACAAATCCGTCAAACATGTGCGGTGACAGTTACGCGGATGATCTCCTCGCTCGAGTCAAACGGACCGTCCTCATCAGCAAAAGCACCTTTGACCCTGCGGTACAGCCCCTCGATCAAAAACAGTCGAGTGTAATCGGCAGCGGTGACCAAGGGCATCACAAAAACTTTGGAAAGGAGGCTGGATGGACACCGGGTTTGCTCGGTGAGTTGAGAAGCGGTCTCGGAACTGCTGAAGAGGGACGAACGATCGTCCAGCTTTTGCTTCCAAACCTTCCTGGCACGGAGGGATCCTTCGAGGGGCCTGGCCGAACAGTAGTAGTTCGGGTAGAAATGGGTAACGGTCTGCGCAGCCTCTTGTACCATCCTGATCGTCTTGTCCAGCTCAGCCTGACCAAGATCTCCCCTGCCCTCGGCTGAGAGCCTCTCAAGATCGGTGATACCTTTGACCAATCTCTGGCCTAGAGTGGAGAGGTCCAAGTGGTCCCTGTAGCCCAACCTGAGCGTGACACCGTAGATGCCTGAAAAGGTCCTGGTCTTGTTGATGATCAGCTGATCCTCCAAGTCTACAACGGGAACAGCCAAGACCCTCACGGAGAGGAAGACGACAACCGAAGGGCAAGCTGGGTATTTGGTGAGAAAGTGGGCAAAAGTGTGAGGTACACCGAGTCCTCCAGCTGGCTTCCAGAAGACAGCGAGAGTCGTCATGCGGAGGAGAGGTTTCTGGATACCGTCCAAACCCTTGAGGATGAGTTGAGCGTATACGTTCTGGTCTGCAAACTTGTCGACAGTCCTCATTCTGACGCCCGCATCCTTTCCTTCGATGGTGCCTCGAGCCTTGTCTTCGGCATCTGGGCTCGGGACTTCCTTTTCTACTCTAGCGAGAAGGGATGTGAGGAGGACTCTGTTTGTTTTATCAAAGCCGTGCACAAGAGAGGTGGCCCAAGTCCACCAGCAGAGAAAAATGGCCAAAAGTAGACCGAGGCCAAGTGAAAACCAGGCACCTTCGGGCACTTTTTTGAGTACCGCGCCCCACAAGGTAGCGTCGACGAAGCCGAAGCCGAGGAAGAACAGGACCGCAAGGATCCATGGCAACTTTTTCACAAAGTAAATCTGAAGGGCGACCTCGATGGTCGTGATCAGCATGACCGTGACAACGGCGAAACCATAGGCCTCAGTCAAGTTGGCGCTACTGCGGAAACCAGCGACCACTCCGACGATACCAACCCCGAGCAAATAGTTGATGACCGGCAGATATACTTGGCCAATGTGGTTGTCGTCGGTGTGCTTGGCTGCGACCATGGGGAAACACTTCATATGCATTAGTTGCATGACGATGTTGAAGGATGCCGAGATCATGGCCTGACTGGCGATGATGGTGGCTAGCAAGCCGAGGGCGAATCCGAGCCAGTAGACCGCACCTCCGGCTCCCCCAGGAATACTCAAGTAGAAGACATTTGCGACAACGGTCGCCGGATCTTCACAGAGCTTGGCACCTTGACCCAGGTAAGCCAGCATAAGAGATGGGTAGACAAGGAAGAAAATGGGCAGGCGCATCGAATTTCTGCTGAAGGATCCCAGGTTGGCGAAGAAAGCCTCGCAGCCGGTGATAGCGAGAACAACTCCGGAGAGGGCATCAAAGTTTTTCGTTCGAACGAAGTAGAGGATAGCTCGGCTAGGGTCCCACGCTCTCCAGATGCCAGGAAAGGCGTGGCAATTGATGGCACCTGTGATGAGGAGGAAGAGGAGCCAGAGGCTGCAACCGACATGAAAGTGCATACACCGCACCAAATCACTAAGCAATCACAAGTACGGAGACAGTCAACGTGTGAGTGGAGCTTTGGTTGGTGGCAAACTTACCATACACAAGGGGAGAAGAAGATAGTGATCCTCTTGATACCGAAAGGTTGGATCAAAACCAGCATAGCAAGAATGGCAATAGCAATGCCCACAACAGCGCTGTTCAAATGTAAAGAGAAGGTGTGGAGAAAGCGAAAATGGATGATATTGTCAATCTTCTAGGGAGATTGTGGCAGGACGATCTTTGCGTATCTGCACTCACTCTCCTCCAAGGCTAGGCTCAACAACGGCGATACCTTCAGCGGCACTCACCACGGAGACGGCCGGGGTGAGGATTCCGTCAGCCAAGGTGAGGCCGCTTCCGAAGAGCGCCAGGGCGCAAAGCGCGGGCTTGATCCATCCTACCCTGAGGAGGAGGCTCCTGCGGTCAGTCTGGATCGAGCCTGTCTTGGTGCTGACAAACGTCAATGCACGGCCTCTAGAACCGTCAGCGTCGTCATCATCGGTTGCTGAACGAGGGAAAAGGCCTTGGAACAAAGCGAATGTACCGCCTTCCCCTTCCCCGGTGCCAAAGTATAGAACGATGGAGGCATACTTGAAAATGACAACAATCGTGAAGAGCCAACTGGTGGAGGGAATTCATCATAAACGGAATCAGCTCGGCCGCCCGAGGAAAAAGACGTTGCGACGCTTACTCACATGATGGAGCTGACTACCCCGATCACATCCTCTTGGGTAGGAGGAGGGCCGGAAGCAGGAAACTACAGGTTTCATAACCATTAATAGTATGTTCATGTTTTGAGAATGTTGTCGGTGTGTTGATTATAATTTTTTGGGTCATGTGGGAAAGAAGGGAAATCAAGAAGTTCTTGACAAAAGAGATTCAGGTCGGGTCGATTCGAACAGGGCAATGAAGAAAAAATGGTGATGCTCACAATGCCATTGAGAACATAGAGAGGAGAAGTCCCGATATCACCGCAAACGTTGCCTATGGCTTGGAAGGCGAGCTGGGCAAGAGCCCAGCCGTGCTCCTCCACCGCAACCCTTTGGACCTGGTAGTGCTTCTTGAATTCTCCATTGTCGGCTTCGAAATGCTTACGTTTAAAATCGCTGTTTAGGGGTTTCTGTGGTTCGTTGGCGCCATCATGGTTGACAAATGAATTGAACTCGTTATCATCGTTGGCGTACGATGAGGCACTCGGCATGATCTCGACTCCGGACTGGGAGATGGGAAACCTGTGGAGGGGACCCGAAGGAATGATTGAGTCCGCACGCTCAAATGATGCCATTTCGACGAGGCGCGAGAGAGGTAGCCGATTGCAAAGGGAGTCCCAGCCAGAAATTGTCACCTTCGAGAGAGTAGTGTTGAAAAAAGGAAGGAACAAAGAAACCAAAAAGGTCAAAATATATGCCCCGGAGGTAGAGACTTGGTATGAGGAGGACAAGGGGGAGTGATGAGGAAAAAGGGTTGGGCAAGACTTTTATATGTTCATGAGCCAGCTATACCAGCAATCTCATCTCACCAGAGGGATAGAGGCTGCAAGAAGGAAGCTTGAGGACCAAAACCCATCTAGCTCTATGAGGGCGGAGCAAGGAAACAAGAAACAATCACCGTGAAAGGATCACAGGAAAAAGACGGTGGGAAGAGAAAATCGCTCTTTGTTCTCAACCATTTGCCAAGAATTTGTTTGCCTGGGTAGGGTGAAGGGGGGATCTTCCTTGGAAAAAAAAATAGGTTCAGAGATAAGGGGTTCGAGTGGTGGCGGCAAAAATAGGGATTGGCCAGGATTCGTGATTGGTCTGGGTAAGGTCAGACAAAAGAATGAGATCTTTGAAAACATGGATTTAACTCATGTATGCGCAAAGAGGGCTGAGGGTCTACGGCCTAGGGCCTAGGATGGTTTGGTCGGTTTGGCCAGAAGCAAAACATGAGCAAGAAGAGGTGTTTCCGCCCAAGGAAGAAAGGGGCAAGCAAGAGCTCCGATAGAGAAGAGGTTCAATTTCTTCTAATTGTTTGGCCAATTCGAGGGAGACTACGAGCCGAGATGAGTCGCAAAGGGGCAGAAGGGGGAGGTGGTGGTTTGGGAAGTCGTCTGCGTCGTTCGCGCAGCGTCGGTGGCCAATCGCACGGACAAGTTTTGAGCTTCGCCTAACCCGGCCACGATGCTGAGATAGCTTTTCATTGGAGTAAGCCTCGGTCAGTCTTTACAAGAACGAACTGCCACCGACCCCGGCTCGGAAAGGTTGTGATTTCCTTGGGTAGATTGACGGAGGAAAAGACCTACCGCTTGAAAGGATTGAGGAACATGTTTCGCGTGGAAGGGTGTGAGCGGAAGGTCAGAAGGAAGACGTTCAACCTTCTCGCATCAAGATTGGGCTAGCATTCATGGCCCAATTTCCGATCACGACGGGCTGGAAATCCTTGAGGCGGTTACCGAGTTGGTAAATGAAATCGGCGGGAAGGGAAGGAGGGGCATGGAATCCATCTTTGACATGTGAGAGATTTTGGCTGAGGGGAGGGAGAGAGGGTGAAAATTGGGCCAGAGATTGGGCTAGAGGAGAGCACGATGCATGTGGGATGAGGGCAACCTGGATTGAGCGCCTGCATCTGACTCCGACTGGATTCCGTTCGTGATTCCTGTTCCTAAAAATAAGCTGATGGCGAGTTGAACTGGCGGGGGAGACGGATGAGGTAAGGAGGAGGAGGAGCAAAGAAGAAAGGAACAGGTCAAAGAAAAGGCGGACCGGGTCCGAAACGAGGTCCACGTTCAGATTGGACAAGCGAACCCTGAACCCAACGGCCAGAACCTCCCCTCGCCTCGTGGGAGGCGAAAAATCGATATGAGGTGCTTGGAGTGGCCGCCACAGTCGCCTCAACCTTTTAGAACAATTCCATCGATCGACCGGGGGTCAATAAAGGAACCGATCCTCCCGATCCCGATGAACATCGGGAGTTCGCTCAAGGGGAAAGGGGAAAAGATTAAGGGAGGGGTTGGAAGTAGTGAGCCCACGTTGGATTTGTCTGCCGGAGCGGCCAGGAGCATCGCTCTTCGGCAAGCGGCGCCGACTCAGCTCTTCATTCCCCCTATTCTTTTTTCTGTTGTGACTATGTGTCCCTTCATCTCATCTGGGGACCATTAAATTCGCACTCAATACGAACGGCAAGCTCAGGCTCAGTTGTAACTTGGTGCCTGCCTTATCAGATACCCCGCCTTCCCCTCCCCACAGGAAGATGGCTGGTCTGCACTGCAAACTCGATGCCGTTTTGGCCCAAGGTCGTTTTTCGACGCCTAGCTCAAGCCCCTTTTTGCTCTACTGAGCCAAGGCGCAGGTATCCCCTTCACAAGGACCGAATGAACTCAGCTGAAATGGCGATTGAAGAAGGATCAGGCTCAGTTCTACAAGTGGACTGAGCCGTGTCGAACCAATTGGTATAAATGCTGGTTCATTTGGGAATCTCTTCAACCAAACAGTCCTCACACCACTAACTTTTGCCCCTTGTTAAGCTGCCTTCGATCCATAACTACAAAAAAATGTTTTCTCGTCCACCACAACCACCGCACCTTCACCGCTTTGAAGATCCCCGTCTTCACGGTCACGGTCACGGTCACATCCACGACCATGGGCACAGTCATGGTAGCGGTCACGAGTATCTCGGATTTGGTCATCACGGTCACGGCTTCTTCAAGAACTACGGACTCCATCACAACCTTGACCCTAGAGGTTTCCCATTTGCGCACCCCCCTTCCGCGGCCGACCCTCCAACCCACCCGAGCTTTTTCCCCTGTTCGCAGGAGAGGGTCATGAGGGAGCCTTTCCCCCACTTTTCACCTTTCCCTGCGAGGGGAGGCTTTGGCAGCCGAGCCACAGGAAGGGGTCGAGGTCACAGACTTTATCAGAGGAGTATGCGCCGTCCCCGTGCAACTTTCAATCTTGAAGATGATTGGAATATCTTGGAGGAGGAGGAGGATCCAAGTATCTGCTCGGAGGTCTTCGACGACAGTGATGTCGAGTCTCTCACCGTCCGATCCGATCCTGGTCCGTTTAAGGAACAGGAGAATGAACAGGAAGTGTACGAGTCATCCTCTTCGCCATCCGATGAGGCACCTGTTCTCGAGGCCAGTGACCCAGCCGATGGTGGATGCACTCATGGTCCTCCACGCGGAGGCCGTCACGTTCCAAGGCGTGCGAGCAAGGATTCGTCTTCGAAGAAGGGGCCCTGGAGCGGCTCACGTGGCCATTTCGGCCATCCAAAAGGTTTCGCCAGAGGTAGAGACGTGAACCATCATCGTCATCACCATGGCCACCAGCATCCTCATCGCGCCTGCAGCCATGACCATGGACACGGGAAGGAAAATCTCGTTAATCACAAGCATCTGTTCTACCCACCACATCCCCGATCTGGCCCATTCGATGGATTCCAAGCCTTTGGGCCAAGGGTCTTTGCCGCGTCGCATACACACACGCACCCTTCCTCTTCCCACATGGCAGGAATGCATCACCGCGGTCATATCCACCTTGATTACGACTGTCGCACCACTTGTCGACAACCATCTGCATCCTCCCATCATCGACACTCTCACCATCACGACGGATTCCGACCCCACTCTGGACACCGCGGTCACCGTCATAGACATTAAGAGAGGTCCACTGCACCGAAAAAACATTTCATCGCCATTGTTGTTACCTATCAAGAGTTACCAGGGACCCCTCAAGTCACCTTTTCCAACTTCCGAGATCCCGACAATCACTAAGCGAACCCTTTTTCTTTCAAAGAAAAGAAAACGGAAAACGAAAAAGAATCCCGTACCCTTGTGGGCTGATAGGTGAGGTGAGTCCTCCTTACCTCGACACATTTCCCCTATAATAGTAAATTATATGTGTGTAGCAAAGACTTGTTTTTGAAAAAATGGAGGGGGAGCCAACAAAAAAAATCAAAAGAAAAATATCAGAAGAACACCAGCTTGTCCAGCCTGTCTCTCTTCTCGTCAAGATTTACGACCAAGTTCGGCACACGAATCCATTAAAGGGAAGTTCAACCGTAAGCTACGTCCAGGGTTGGAACCGAACAGTACCAAGAAGCGTGGGTACGAAGGCGCGGGGGGAAAGGGGGGGGGGATGAGGGAAGGAATGAAAAAGATTCAGGGTAAGAAAGAGAAGGAAAAGAAAGAAGGCAAAGAAGGGAGAACTTGAGACCGAAGCGGAAAGAACCCTACTTCCCTTCTCCTTGCTCTTCCCTCCCAAATGATTTTTTGCATTTTACTTGCCGGGAACTCGGACCCCAGATGCCATTTTCTGAAGAGGATTAGGCGCGATCAGAAAGACTATTATTTCAAGGGGTGGAGAGAAAGGCGGTGAAGAAGGGGTTCAGCAAGGTAAGACGGGTGAATACAGTAAACTAATGGACGAACCGAGAAGATGATCTTTTTCGAAGAGGAAAAAAAAAAAAAAAAGAAAGAGATATGAATGTATTTGCATGCATATATCTACCAAAAAGAAAAGAATGGAGAACATTATGATTCGCACAGATCCCTACATTAGTCCTCTTTGGGGGTTTTGGATACCCTTCTGGTAAATCTTTTATCAATCAAGTGAAAGGGGTGAAGAGGTATTGAGAAGCGAAGTAGCCTAAAGTATGCTTCTGGGAAAGAGGGGGAAGATGAAAGACCCTTCCAGATTGAGGCAGGAGTTGGGACGTCGAATGGAAATGTTATCGGTCTGAGCAGTCTGAGTCTGCCGCCAGTGAGTGTATTTGCGAGCGTGTGTGCTACAGTCAGGGCCATCTCTTACGCCGTTCTCTCCGGTGTGGGTCAAGAAAGGCTCGGTCTACCTACATGGAGAACATCGAAAGGTCGGTCACCATTTGGGACTGTGCCATTCAGTGATTCATCAAAGGAGCGCAAGAGGCGATTGCTCTGCGGCGTGGCGTGGATTCATTTTTCTGATGCGTGAGTCCCCACTTGAACAATCACCTTGTCCCTCCCTGTCAACCTTGGAGAGAGCCTTTTAAAGGCTAAGGATGACCAACCATCTTGTTACCGGCAGAGGCCGAAAGCGAAAAGAAGGAAGGGAAGCGAGCGGACGTTTTAAAGGTTGAGATTCTATGATTGTGATTATTATTCATATAATTCATGATTCATGATTGTGAAGGATTTACCTAACATGGGGATTAATCGTCAACACCTTTCCAGGTTCACTTTTCTTTAAATCTTTTCTCTTGCCTTTTCATTTTGGTGTGCATTAAAAACTGACAGGAAGGTAAGCAGTGCAGCAGTCAATGCCAATGTCATTGTCAGGGAAGCGTACGGACCAAAAGAGAGAGAGAGAGATAGAGGGGGGCAAGAGTTAGAAGGGCCCATGTTCTCACTCATGACTGTTTTCTTCCCTCTTCCGCCCTTAAGACGGATCTGGACTGCCCATGCCCAAGCGGGTCAATCGGGACGGCTTTCAAGGTATCTTCTTTAATCTAGTAAAATTTTTACTTCATCGGGTCTTCTCGCAAGTTCCGATCAACTAATAATCGTAATTTTGAATATTAATTATCGATTATAAATCAGATAGCGTATAGCCCAAGTTTAGCCTTTTTTTCTCCCCCTCTGATGATGTGATGTAATCCAGCTTTATGGGGAATAAGTAACACTCGCTATTACAGAGTTCTATCTTAATTAGGATTGTTAAGGCATCTGTTCAAACCTCGTGAGCTTTTCTTGACCTTTTCCTGGAGCGTCCTACATGGAACAAGCCCGGAAGGCAGAAAACGGAAGCCAAGCCAACGTGTCGACGTTGCTTCTTGCCTGCCACTCAGACTGTACTCTCCTCAAGCGCTGAGTTTCAAGGGTGGAAGAAGAAGAAGACGAGAAAGAAGCTTAGGCTTAGGGAAAGTAGGGAAAAGAACATTGACCTTTTTGAAAAAAAAAAAGATGTCCGGGGCTGCTTTGATCACGAAAGGATCTGTTACTTTGAAAGGGAAGCACCCTTCTCCGAGAAAAAGGATGAAAAAAAAAAAAAAAAAAAAAAAAAACCCGACCAAAAACGCCAGAGCCCGGGAGAGAGCCTTTCGTCTTGCCTCTATCACTCGAGCCTTCTAACACAACCTGTTGCAGCATTCATCCCGCCCAATTTCAGCCTAAATGAGTGCGAGTCAATGATTCTTATGGGGGAGAAAGGAAGAAAAAAAAAAGAAAAGGAAGAGGGAAGGGGGTGATGGCCTTTCATCGCAAGCTTACTATTCCATCCTAAGCGAGGGTTCGTTGGAGGGGATCCGAAAAAGGTTGAGAGCTTTGCATGCTTCAGTGTCTGAGATTGCGTATCTCGACTCTTGGCCCTAGTCATGAATATGAGATCCAATGAAGTCGAAGGGGATCAACCCGACCAGCTCTGGCGTCGGTCCACCCAATTGCATCCCTGTTTTTCTTTTTCCCCTTCTTGTTTTGTACCGTAAAGCAGCACACGTCTCCTTTCCTCCATTTCATCTTTGATCTTTAAGTTTTTTCTCTTCTGCGTCTGCTATACAACCGAGTACACATCGACGTTCGCATCCACAGGCTATGATGAGTCAAAGTCATGAGTGTGAACTGTGTCATGTTGCGCGTATGCTTGTAAAATGTGTGAATGTACTGTATGTACCTACCAAAGAAAGAAACACGTGAAGCCAGTGCAATCATGTATGTACTGTACATACAGTACGCATCGTAGACCCTGATCATTCACTTTCTGAATGCTTGCGACGTACCGGGAACAAGGATGCTCTCGCAAAGAGGGAGAAAGAATGAATGAAGTGAAGGAAGAGATGAGGATGGAGAAGGTGAACTAGTGAAGCAAGCTACAGATATCGAATAAGAAGGGAACCTGAATGAGAGCCTGCAAGGAGGAAGACCCCGCCCTCATCCCGAAACGCACCCCACCTCCACCGTCGCCGTCAGACTCCGCATTATCAACAAAGCATCAGCTCAAGCAAACCAGGTGAAAGAGAGAGGGAAAAAGAAAAGATTAATGCTAGATCAAAAAATAGAACAGGGACACCAACACAAAAATTAGACTAGAACAACTGACGGCTCGCAGGGGAACCACGTCCTCTTTAGAATCTGGTCACGTGCTCGTGCTCGTTTTCAAGGCTGCTTCGGAACCCGCATAGAAGTTTCGATTTGGAATCCTAGTCACAGTCACGGTGTGAGTTAGGGATGGTCGACCAGCTCTAGTTCAATACCTCGTTTGGAGAGAATCACTCGAAAGCAGAAGCTGTTCTAATTGACGTAATGCTGCGAATCTACAGAGCCACCTTTACATAAATCCAAGTCCCTGGCATCGCATCCAGCATCCGTCTCTCCATCGCTTCTTCCAGATCACCTCAACGCCAAAGGTTCATACACACCTTCTCCTCCGAAGAACGAGGGAACAGGCTGGGAAAAAGGACATCTACGAAGCATCCAAGTCGGGCGAGTTGGTAACCAGGCCCTGCAGTAGTTAGTACAACTTGGAGGTTTTTCTACCGTTCCCAGCCCAGGTTCTGCCCCTAATCACCTTGCTCACTACCTAGCCTCCTGTTTTCCCGAAAGAGACAAGGCTCCCGAGGGTAGCTTGGTGTATGCAGATTCTTGAGAAGGGGATTAGGAGGGAGAGGGATAAGAAAGGGGCAGGAGGGACTTGCTCAAGTCTTACTTGCTCACTCAGCTTAGAAACTTGGGTCCCTTGACCCAGTTGGGAGGAACACCGCCAGAGATCTTTCGAGCATGGTGTTCCCCAACAGCGGCCCATCAATTGAATCCAGGAGTATCGAAGGCAAGCCCATCATGAGGGAGCAGGAGGCTGACATGGGCAACATGACGACTACTGGTTCCTTGACCCGTCGAAATGTGCCCAACTACCTCCTCGACGACGAGATTTATACCAATCCAAGCTCAGCGTCTTCCAGCTCCTCTAGCACCTTCCAGACCGAAGCGGTTCCTCCCCCCATTCATGTGAGCGCACCAAATGGCCACGAGGTCTCGACGCGGAGGAAGAGGAAACTGAAGCAAGCTTGCGTCTACTGTAGGCGGAGTCACCTCGTGTGCGAAGAAGCAAGACCATGCCAACGGTGGTAAGTTAGATTCTCACTCTCATTGAGAGGCAGGAAGTTTACAGATGCATCAAGGAAAACCTAGCATGTTGAGAACTCATGTTCGACGAGATCTCTGAACGACTGCCCTCTCCGAACTTCCCGCACCCCCCTTTCGCATGCAGTGTCAAGAGAGGAATTGCTGATCGCTGCGTGGACGAAGTAACCCAGACTCGAGCCAAGATCAACGAATCCCCAGAAAGGGGAGCCGACCTGTCTCTGGCTTCTACAAGTCAGGGGGTGATTTTACCTGTGATGGCCACAGCTCTACCAGCCAGTTCTTTATCTTCGTCCATGTATAATGGCAAAGCTTTGGAGCCTCCGCTCCCGGAGAATGCCCATCATCAGGCTTACAAGGTACCAAACCCTGGGATAGGGCCCATCAATGGATCGACCACCAACTTTCCGACCATTCCTCTCAATAAGCCCATGAGCTTGAACGATAACTATCCTCGGCGGTCGGATGGCCAGGAAGATGGCTCCAAAGCGCAGACGCTGTCGCACCATGATCAGCATCACCGGCAACAAATACAACAAACACAGACACAACAACAACAACAACAACAACAACAACAACAACAACAACAACAACAACAGCACAATCATTTCCCCCCTACTACTCCACTTCATCAGCATCAGCAACAGCATACATTATCAATGTCCGCACAAGGTTCTCGGGGAGAGTCACACTTTCAAGCTCCCCCAGTCATGGGCAATCCTTTGGACCTCGAGTCCCTCTTTTCATCCTACTTTTTTGACGTCAGTCAAAACCTCGGGGCGAATCAGGCAGACGTCGCGATGGGAACCAACCCTGTCCCCCAGAACGGGTCAGAAATTGCGAGCAAGGCACGGTACGACAACGCAACGGCCGGCCGGTTTTCAAGTAAACACAAGGGGCGAGGTCAAGGACCACAACACGGTCGAGATGAAAATCGGGCTGACCCAGAAACGTCGTTGCCGAGCGGCGGAGCAGAAGCTGTGAATCCGATCTCGTCTTCGTCTTCGTCATCATCATCATCATCACCCCCCAACGGTGTCCCTGAGCCAAATCCCTTCTCAAAAGCCAATGTGGCGACCATGGCGACGGTCAAAAGGAAGCCGTTGATGCCGAGCGTTTACGCTCCTTATCCTTACAGGAAGGGGTATGCTTCGTTACTGCAGTACATGGCCCAGCAGAGGTGGAGCGAGGCCTCAATCAGGAGCGTCGAGTCGGCGCTCAAGAGCGTCAGGGATCTTTGGTACACACTCGAGGACAACATCCAACCCTCAAGCCTCATCCAACTCCAAGCAGAGTGGGCCGGCAACGTGAGGTACTTTCGCGAGTCGGTACTACCCTTCACCCCTATCGCCATGCTCGCCTGCAGGAAGGCGGGCGAGGTTTACAGCTCCAATCAGCTCGCCCAGGACCTCTTCAAGAGGTCGCGCGACGAGCTCTCGGACGGCCACTTTGCCTGCTACGAGCTTATGACGGAGCGCTCGGCCGCCCACTTCTTCACCCTCTACGAGCATGCAATCGGCCTCGAAGGCAAAGGTGGCCTCGGGAAACCCCTTCACTGGGACGCCGAGCTCGTGTCGGGTCAAGAACTCATTAGGGCGAAGGGCATCTTTGAGATGAAAATCGCTCCATGCGGCCTACCTGTAAGTCTTTCTTTCTTTTCCTTTCCTCCATCACTTTCACCTTTCCCCTTTTCCGTTTCACACGAACTTTCTAGCCGTGGCTAACTTGCCCTTGGCCCCTGTGACAGTCCCTCCTCGTCGTGTGCTTCGTTCCTCTCTAAAAGGTTCTTGTTATAGGTTCCACTATCACGACAGCCATAATCAGATCCAAACCCTCCACCCTGATGTTCGGAGGACTTGTTCGCCCGACCCAGTGCATGGGAGTGCCCCAACATCCCATTGAGTTGCTGCAAGATCGCGTCCACCTCTTCATGTTCTCTTTCCTGTATTCCAATACCCACCCTCGATGCTAAGGCTTTCTTTCTGCCTTGCTCATCGATCACTTATCCTGCACTCCCCCTCTGGAAAGGAGGGGACGGCAAGGCTCTTTTCAACGCACGCGCAAAAGCAAGCTGAGTTTGACTCTCGGAGGCAAGCGAGAATCGGATCCCTAAAGATGATAAAAGCGGGGAATAAAGGAAGAGCGTGCGTGTGTCGATTACAACAGGTTGCATCCGGGAAAAGGATGAAGGGTCCGATGGAGGGCTTTTTCTCTCCCCTCAATGTCAGAGGGTTTACACTTCATCTTCCTTGCTCCATTTGCCGCGGAAAAATGTGAGGATGGGGGCGGGAGTTGGATACCGGGAGAGATTACAGCCTTTCGCGCTTCCACTTCCTCTCGAACTCGTGCTATTGACCGCGGTCATTCATCGAGATTGGTTGAAAAGGGGGGGAAGTTCGAAAATGGAAGATTGGTATCGTCAGTATGACCTCGTGTCTGTGCTTTTCCTTTCTTTTTCGAAGGTTGACAGCTGCGGCTCCTGATGGGAGCTAAGCAACTTCGAGTCCCGTATCAAGGCTCTACTCACGTTAACAGACATCAGCTTGGTGTTGGTGCCTGGTTGGACATCGTTCCATGGCTGAGGGTTGTTCTGTTCAAAGAGGAAATGAAAGGTGGGTTGGAGGGGCGAAGAGAGAGGGACGAAAAAGAGACATTTCAGAGTGCTGAAATCTTCCTATCAAAGCTGAAAGAGGCTCCTGACCGGGATCTGGCTCATTGTCAACCTCCCGACGGAAGCTCACCTTGCGGTCCCAGATGACATCTGGACCCCTTGCGAGACGGGAGAGGTACCTGTAGAGGAAAGGTTGAGGGGGTTGTATTTTCGATTGCACGATTGTTTGCACATGGTCAGGTTGGGAACATCAGAAAGAAATGATATCAAGGGATCCCAAAAATTCCCTTCCGTGAACCCGAAGTCATGGAACCTAACGGGTAGAAACTTACCAGGTGGCACCACCAGCGGCAAGACCGGTGATGATGTAGATTGGGACGACCTCCGGAGCGTACCTGAAGAGGACAAACGAGAGGAGGGGGGTTACATAAAAGGGGGGAAGGGTGAGTTTCCAGACTTGAAAAAAGGTTTTCTTTTTTTCCACGTTCGCCCGATGGTGCTGAATTTCCCAGTTTTGTTTTATCTGCCTGCCACCCAAATGGACGACTCTTGGCAAGGGAACGATGGGTGAAGAAAAAGGTGACGACGATGATGCGTACCAGTTCTTGATGAAGGCCTGCCTGGCCTTGTTCTTGGCTGCGTTCGCGAGTCCGGACATTTCGTATGCTATGGGAGTGAAGAGGGAGTGGGTTGGTGGATGGTGGTGAAAGGAGGATGGGGTGGTTGGCGGTGGCAACAAAAGATACGAACTTGGGACGAGAAACCCTCTCACTTGTTTGGGGGGGGGGGGGGAAACCAGAGTCGATCACCTTCGTTCATGATTAAAAATCGTTTGAAATTAAAAATCGTTTGAAATTGGCAATAGGAATCGACTTGATTCGCGCGCCGAGCACGCCCGATAATCGAGAACGAGGAGGAGGTCCTTCGACTTGACCCCAGACCAACACCTTCCCAAAGCCGGCGTCCCCCACAGCCAAGGGATCCCAACCTCTCCGACTCCAGATTCGATCCTCATATCAACCTCATTTGCCACATCTGGTCTCTGGCTGATCGCTGAATCTATCGCCACTCCTACGCTATCTGATTTTTCTAATCTCACCTGTAGCGCAACCGTCCCCCCCACCCTCAACCCGGGGATCGCTCAGGCACCTTTGCCAGGATGCCTTCCTTCAGCCTCTTCCATGAATCAGAGAGTTATGGAGCCCTCTCACCTTCCGATTCCGATCAGAGCGTATCATCACGATCATCCTCACCTTCATCCTCTTCCTCCTCCTTGTCCTCTTCCGACGAAGACGACCACTCGCTACTTGAAAAAGTCACTCTACCCCAAGTACCAGATCTTCGGTTCGAGCAATCCTACCTCGCCACCGTTAGGTCCTTCATCCACGAAGTGGACCACAGGGACCCAGTACAAGAAAAGATATCGCAAAGGAAAGGATGGGAGACTCGGTTCTCTGCAATTTCGGAGAAGGAGTTGGTAGGATTCAGCACGAATGAGGAGGAGGAGGCTGAGCAGGCGGGAGAGGAGGAGAAGCGAGGTCAAGTGGACGAGTTTGTCGTTGAGGCAGGCGAGAAGAATGAATCCGAACTCTGGTTGGGCGATCTCAGGATAGAATGGTGAGCTGCAGTGTGCTCGGGTGCTCGGAAAATAGAGGGTGGTGGGGGGGAAGAGGGTGGTGCCCCGAAGCATGTCTATCTGAATCAAAGCGCTGACCGTACCAAACAAAACCTTACCTTCTCCCCCCCCCCCCCCTCCCCCCACCTTCTCGGGACTTGGAAATCGCTGGACCGTTTATTCAAATCAGGGGCCCACTGCTCTACGTGACGATACGGGACCAGATCCTCTCACCCTTGGTCCAGGGGGCTCTTTGGGGCGTGGCCGGGATCGCGTTCGCCCAGCTCAAGACCTACTTGCAAGTCAGAAGGGGGGTAAGAGGCGCCACGAGCTCGGCCAGGGGGGCTGGAGGCAAGTCTTTGTTCGATGCCATTGGCCTCGTTCCGAAGAGGAGGCCGTGAGGCTAGATGGAAGGGATCATTGATCCTTGAGGTGTATGAACGATTCAGGCGTGATATGAAGGCTTGCTCCTCCCTCACATGTATTTTTAGCTCTCCCACGTTTCACTTTTTCAACCCGCCCAGACCGAGAGCATGCTGCTCGCATGGCGTCGCACGAATGTGACTGGACTTTCAAGGAATCGAAGTTCGCTGGCTCGGGTCTCTTTCCTTTCAAGTCTTCCTCTCGCCTGCTTCCACGCGCATGAAGCTTGCACCAGCGTAGATGAAAAGGTGGATAGATGTGTGTATATATTCTATTTTATTTTTTGTGGAGAAGGATCATCTCTCCTTTCAGCCCTTGGGGAGACGATGGTTCTCAAGAGGAACAGGGGATCGAGGAGGCCTTCATGTGGTGCCATCAAGACTCGATTGATTAGTCAAAGGACTGACTGCACGATGGGGTTGGAAGACAGAGACGAGGCAAAGATGATGATGAAACGTGAATCTGGTGCGTCGATGACGCATGCCGGGCCTGTGGAGGAATTGAGAGCAGAGCGTGAGACGCGAGAAAGAGGGGCGAGGAGAAAGACGACAACCGGTTTTTCAGAACCGATATGCCCGTTCAAACAAAGAGCCGGAGCTCGCACCGCTAACTCTTCCCTTGTCGATCCGTAAACCTCGTCCCACCTCCCCCTTCCGTAACCCAACAACTCAACCCCACGACCTTCTCATGTTGTTCAGAGAGGTCCCTTTCCAGGCATCGATTCTAGGTCGACAAATCCATTGCAGTCCATACTCGCGTCACCAAAACCTCGCCGCCTCTCTCACAACAATCACCCTCCACCGTCTCTACCACCTGAATCGGGTACCTATCCGGTCTTCCCCTTTGCCTCATCATCATCATCATCATCAGCAGCAGCAGAAGCAGCAGCAGCTTGCTTACAATCTCAATTCCGGTTTCCTAACCAGCATGAGTCCATCCTCTTCGCCCCATAAAAAGCCCCTCTCCTCTGCTGCGACCAAGGTCAAAGCCAAAGTCAAGAAAGCAACAAAGTTTGACAGGAAAGGTGCCGCCGCTCCTTCCGACCCTTCTCCTGCCATCAATGCGGCCCCCAACCTTTCGAGCTCAGAAAAATCTTCCGTAGAGCAGGGGAATGATCAGACAGGGACAAGACTTGCACGAGTTGATGAGAACAAGGGGCGAAGTTCCCTCGCTTCCTCAACTAGTCGAGCTGGGGAGGAAGGAGGAGTGGAGGAGCTCGTAGCTTCCGAATCGCAGACGGAAGATGTTCACCCTTCCACAGCTACTGTTCCACCAATCTCGACCGCGGCTGACCAAGCCCCAAAGGAAGAAAAGCCTCGGCAGGACTCCATCCCAACCCGTACTCTGACCTCGGACCAACCAGTCTTCAAGTTGGCCGCTCGCGACCTATACGTCTCTTCGCCGAAGGACAGGAAGAGCCTTCTGCTACCTCGGGATCTGCAAAGTCCCCTTCGAAACCTCCTTGCCGATGAGAGGACCTACCCAAACTTGAAACCTCCAAAGGTGATCCTGATCTTTGGCTGGATGGACGCCACTTTAAAGCTGGTCACCAAGTACGCGGTTCCTTACACCATCCTCTTCCCCGACTCGACCATCATCATCAAACTGAGCGACGCCAAGAGTTACCTGGCCAGGGAGGTGGAAAGGAGGAGGAGGTTGGAGGAGGTGGTCAGGCAAGTCGTTCAGTCCTACCAACAACAAGAGGGGGGGGAGGAGGGAGTGAAGACGATTCCTCCCTCTTCGAGCGAAGGAAAGGAGGATGGATTGTTGGATTCTACCGTGACCTTGATCGAAACTCCTCGGGACGAATCTCGAACCTTGGAGCAAGGAGAGGTGGCGAGATCCAACGAAAGCTGCGACCGTGGCAGACGCCAAGAGGGTCTATTGATCCACTCGTTCTCGGACGGAGGAGCGTCCAATCTCTCCCTCTTCCTCTCCATCCTCAAGTCGGAACAGGTGTCGAAATCCTTACTGTCTGACTTGGGACTCCCTAGACCCAGGGCGCTGATCATGGACTCATCCCCCGGCAAGACCTCCGCCAGGTCTGGCTCGGAAGCCTTCACGGTCCCACTGGCCAAGAGGCCCTTGGTGAGGTACCTGGTCAAGAAGGTCGTCTTCCTCGGCCTCCTCCTCCTGAGGCTCTGGACAAGGCTGAGGGGTAGGAGGTACAGGGGGGACGTGGTGAGGGATCACCTCAACTCGTCCGTGGCCTGGAATTGGTTCCAACCTTTCCCTCCGTCGCCGTCGCCGTCGCCGCCACCACAACAGCAGCAGCTTCCACCTCCCAGGCTCTACCTCTACTCCAAATCCGACAACCTCATCCCCTACAAATTCGTCGAGGAGCACGCTCAAGACCTCTGCTCCAGGCTCTCGGCCGCAACCAAGTCCAGCGTCAAGCCAAATCTGGTCGAGATGGAAGGTGAGGCGAGGTCGGCGGCGGCGGCGGAAGAGGAAGACGTCTCCACGGCTCTCACCCTCGTGAGGGTCGAGCTGAGAAGGTGGGACAAGGCACCTCACTGCGGCATAGCCAGGTACGACTTCCAAGGTTACTGGAACCAGGTCATCTCTTTCCTCCGATCCACCCTTACCGAGTGAATCCAACGACCCTATCAAAACCTATGGCAAAGATTCTACTTGAGGATGTGACAGAGGTTCCCTCTCTTCCTTCCCCTTCCTGCGACATTTTACCCATTCAATCCTGCCATGAATCACCCCTTCCTTTGCTTTTGCCGGTCGAATCTTGCCTTTGGCTGAATTCAGAAGAATACATTACGAATGCAGGGTCTTTGTTCCTTTTTCTTTCCCCCCCCCCCTCCCCCCTTCTCCCAAAAAAAAAAAAAAGAAAAGCCGCCAGGGAGAGACAAATGCGTGATATGGAGAGTTGTTCTCTCTGATCCTTGACTGGCAAGAGTACGATCGGTGAAGTGGAAAGATAGGTATTCATCGCGAAAGAGATGCGATCGAAGACGAAATCGTGGGGGAAGGGAAAACCAGGGAGCATATCCCGCCAAGTGCGTATGAATGCATTCCATTTCGTATGTGAAACAAGGTGGATGGTGGGAGGCGGGCTGTTCGAGGGGTGGATGTCGGTTCCTACATCTGGGATTGGGTAATATGTCAAGAGTGGAAGTGGGAAATAATTTACGTGTGTCATGTCAAGTCTGTTCCGAACGACGAGTGTGGAAGAGGGAGAGGAGAGGAGAGGAAGCCGAATCTTCATTTTTCACATTCTAGAGTTAGTTCGTTGTTCTTCTCGCGACGGATTCATCTAACAAAGGCAGCTTCGCTTGGGATCAACGTGCCCACAAGCTCGTGAACACTGCCTGTGCCCATTGCAGGATAGAGAGGGATGGAGTCTGGAGTGTGTGATGGATACCGCCAAAGGCCGTCAGTTCGCTCTGCCAAGCCTGCTCTTTGGGATCCGGGAGACCAGCAAAGTAGCCTCCAGTCGGCATGAAGGCCCTGGACCCAGACATGAGACCTCCCGCGCTTCCATCGCTATCTCCAGGCATCTCGGTGTCTCCCGTGTTGGGCGCGAAGAAGAAGCCAGCCACAAGGACCAGGTACGACAAGATGCAGATGCTGGGAGAGGTCAAAGTGGAGGGAAGGAATGGATGGGAGCGTCAGAAATTTCAAGCGTGAGATCCACACATGGCACACTACCCGCGCACGGGACCACTCACCTTCCCCTGTAGTAGTTGCTCCTTGCCTCGATGTATGTGTACGTGAGCAAAAAGACCGAGAAGATGATCGCGATGACATCCCACCTTGGGAAGATGAGGGTGAAGCTTCGATGAGCGAGGTCGCCGGGAAGATCGTAACCAGCATTGTAATAGGCGCTAAAAGCGACCATCGCCGGGATCTGGATAAGACAGACTTGGAGCGCGTAGGCGGATCCGATCTCCATCGAGAGGGCGATGTTCCCGTTGATAGCGAAACTCATGGCGTTCATGAACTCAGTGGTGTTGGGCACAAGGGCAAAGAGGGTGATCCCGAGGAACTTTTCGTCGATTCCAGAGCCGTCCAAGACGACGTCGACAACGTCGACCAGGATTTCGGCAATGACGGCATAGAGGACTGTGCAGCCCAGCAAGACGCTGACTGAGGTGGCGCGGCTCCATGAAGGCGCATCGTGACCGCCGTGACCTTCGTCGTCATCGCCAGTGTCGTGGACCGAAACATGGCGGTGGTCCGATGGCGGGAGGCCCTGTCTTGGAAAAGCTTGGTTGGCGCTCCCAGCGGCGGCCTTTATTTGGTCCTTGTGCTGCTCTTGCTGCAAGGCAGTGTGGAACGCACTCGCAGTCAATGCGATGGCACGCTCGTACTCCTCCTGGCTGATACTTGTGGGAAGGTGTAGAGGGGGAGGCCCGTGGGTCTCGGAAGCCGAGCGGCCTGTACCACCTTCAGTCGCCGACTTGATGTGGCTGCGCCCTTGAGAAGAAATGTGGCTGTCCCTCTGAGACGGGTGAGCCTGGCTGCTCGGGCGATGAGTTGGCAGAAGCTGTTGAATCACGGAGGCGGGGACCAGCCTCTTATAGATGGAGGCCCTCTGAGCTGGTTGGAGAGTTGGAACATGCTGGGCTGTCGTCACGGGATGGTGGTGGGGTTGGTGCGCCGGTTGAGGGTTCTGCCAGATTTGAGAAGCGTGAGTGCGGAGGGAAAACCAGAGGCCGATACCGTAGGAGAGGACGAGGATGACTGTACAGGTGTACATCAGGCCGCGCACGTTCTCTTGGAAGAAAGGATCGGTCGCCGGGGGGACATGCTCATAGAAGCACCTCTTGCAGGTCCAGGTGTCACCAGGGATCGATTCTGAAGGGCATCCGACGCAGGTTAGTTGGAACGTGCCGTAGATCTGGTAGAAGAGCGTTGGAGTCAAGATGCCGATAATGGCCATGATCAACATGGTGCTGGTGACTCCTGCGGATCTCGCATTGAACCTCTGCTCCTTCCTACGAGTCGCTCCCGAGCACATAGAAAGCCCAGGCATAAGCAAGACGCCCGCCAGGATCGAGCCGATCAGGGACCCTTCCACCAGCCTAGCTTTTTCTTGGGTCAAGGCGATAGCGTACAAGATGATCTCGATGATTGAACCAAAGGTCGCATTGATCACCGCTCCCATCCCAATACTGCTCTGAGCGCTAATGCTGGCGACGGCCATCCCAATGAAGTAGGACAGGGGTATGACACTGCCTAGGGCCAGAAGGAAGATGACGCCCTGGCCACTGATGAAGGCGAGGAAGCCAGATTTAATGTGGTGATGCTCAACATATCGCTCAATGACAAAGAAGTCAAGGATCGTGAAGAAGACGAGGGGCAAAGTGTTGACAAAGAGGATGTTGACGCCACCCACGGTGTACTTGTAGTACTGTGAGCCAACGGCTCGGTAGGTGCAGAGAAGAATCTTGCTCCTGCGATGGTAGGTATCGGCTCCTTTGCTGAAACTCTTGGAACGGGGCGCGACCTGGCCCGGGGTCAGTGGATAGAGGAGCTTGGCCGCCCTACCCTTCGAGTCACCATCCTCCTCCTCTCCCTGGCCCTCTTCGGACTTGAGGCCAGGCGCGGATCTGAAGTGCAGGGCCAACGGTCGTGAGGCGAGGTTTTTAAGAAGGACCCAGTTGAGCTTGGCCATGGGGATGGTGAAGACCATCCCCCAGCAAGAGAGGCACACCAGACCCATCAGAGGAGCGATAAAGAGCCAGAAGGCGACACCAAAGGCGATCGTCCCGCAGAGGCGCTGCGAGAAGTTGACGTCCCTTCCGTCCTTGTCGATCACGTACCCATAGATGCCTGACTCGGCAAGGATGCGCTCTTCATCGCTGCGCGGGGTCACGCCTTCACCGTCAAAGGTCCCATAATCGGCGGCCTTGCCCTTACCCTTCAACGAGGATCCCTCATCGTGATGAGACGTGCTGCTGGAAAGTCCCCCTTCTGATGCACGCGGGGTGGATTGATGACCTTCAGGGCCGGAGCCACCAGAGCTGCTCTCCTCGGCGTGGCTTTCGCTCTCGACGAGGAGCGGGCGAGCCTCGTTCGGGCGCAAAGTGTCAAAGTTTTCGCTTTCTCGACGAGAGGCAGGCACCGTCCCAGGACGGCTGTTGAACGGAATGCGGTGAGCATGATCGTGGGGGAAGCGGGCCGCTACTGGCGTGAATGCGTTCTCGTAGCTCTCGCCCTCGCGGCATACCTCGTGCTCACCAAACCGCTCCGCAGCAGCTCTCTCGCCACTCTCGTGACTGACCTCCACCTCTACGTATTTTCCAAAGGGCCAAAAGAGGTAGCTACCAAGCTCCCAAGCTACCCGCGCGTACTTTTTCCCCCCGTTCGGAACGAGGCCAAGAAATACGGCGCCGATAAAGCAAACGACGCTGAGCCAGCTTCCAAAGAAGACAGTCCATAAAATGTTGCCGGGAAGGAGGTGTCGTTCAGCTGCAGCGCTAGGGATCAAGTGCAGGGCTGTCTCGGCGTTCCGCGTGATAGACCGGGATTTTTTGTAGAGCGCAGGCTTCCAAATGGGCAGACCGAAAGGATGCTCGATATTGATGGCATCCTGCCTATCCTTTAGAGTGTACTCGACATCCTCGTCGCTGATGTCCTCTCCACTTGGACTCTCACCATTCTCGTCCACTTCGTCAACCTCTCCCTCCCCCTCCCCCTCCCCCTCCTCTCCCCTCCTTTCCAGATGGTCCTCGACCCTGTGGAGGCTGGCGATCGTGTCCCTATCCTCATCTTCGTTCTCGTCGCCGCGACCTCGGAGGCTCTCAGCAGCGCTCGAGCTTGTGTCAGTGACAGACTGCCCAGCATTCGATGTGACGGCCAAGCCCTCGGAGAAAAAGTCCGAGGCCTGTTGACCCGGGGTGCTCCGAGGTCCGACCGTGCTTTGTTGGCCAAGGCTGAGGTTACTGAACCTGTTCCCGGAGCCTCCCTGATTCGTACTCGGTCGTCTAATATGACCATGGGGCGAAGGATAAGCGAGGCTCATGTTTCCCCTCTGGATGCTGGGGCTTGGGAATGAGGCACCTTGAGAAAGGGGTGATACAACGTTCGATGGCTGTATGCCCATCTGGGGAGGCGGCAGAGAAATGTTGGTAGGTCGGCCAGCCCTTTCCAGCATGGGAGAAGGTGATGTGGCACGACCCGAGGCGAATCCGGAACCGGGCTGCGGACCAGGGGAACTTTGCGAAGCTCCGGGGCCTTGGGCCATTGACTCTCTGTTTCCACCGCGAGCGTCAAAAGTGGCCGAGGACATACGCTGCTTTTCTGCTTCCTTCTCCCTCTTCCTGCGAAGGGCCTTCTCCCGCTGCCTGGCCTTCATTCTGCGGCGGACGAGCTCCTCGCCACGATCATGCGGCTCAACCTCATCGTCCTCATCGGCCAAGGGTCCATATCTATCATCGTCGTCGTCAAGGTAGTCCGAATCCCTTGGGGCCACGCTGGCACGGCGAGCCTTGCTTCCATCCCGGAAGGTGATCGAAGTCCTCCTACCTCCTTTGCTTCCCGAATGGCTTCCTGAAACCGTAACACTCCCTTGTTGCCTAGTTGCAGACGAGCTGACCAAGAGGTTTGATCTGCCAATAGATGTTCCCTGCCTGATGGCAGTCTCTGTAGGTCTTCCCCTGGTAGAGTTGCGCGAAAAAGCTTCGCCCTCTTCACCGCCCGAGCTGTACTCGGAAGCCGACATTCCCGAAACAGTTTCAAGGTCGGACGGAGCGTAGGAGACGGAGCGTTGAGACTGTGAAAGATCTCTTTCCATTCCGGTCCTAGCGCTTACTGCTCTACCCATAGGAGTCAGGGATGGGCGCTTCGGGCGAGAAGAAGGGTAGGAGGAAGCGGTATGGATAGCGTGGGTGAAAAAGGAGATCAATATGAAGATGAAATTTAATAAATAAAAAGTAAGGTTAGTATGCAGCACTGGCCAGGCTAATAGGCGAAGGAGATCACGGGCTAGACTTGGTCTCCCTCGCCTTAGAGAAAGGAGGAAGGACTCACAGGAGGCTGCCCCTTTCCGATCGTACCTGCCTGAGAGCCGTCCTCGATGCTGGGATCTCTCTGGGTTGATTGAGATGTTCTCAGCCTTTCGGGGGAATGATGTTGCGTGATCTGGTGCCTCAGCTCGCTGTCCATGGTGGCTCGCAGCCTGGCTGAGGAGTCGGTGGGCTGAGAGTGGACGTGACTCTGAGTCGGAGTGGTGCTGAGAGAAGCCTCTTGAGAATCGTCACTCGACTCTAGCGGGAGAGGATCGCTGGAGGTGACTGAGGCAGCAGAAGCGAACCGCTGCGATGCGCTCGGTAATGTGGGGTTTGCCCTGATAGTTTGGCCCTGGGCTTTGACCTGGGTTGGATTTTTCGGATCTGTGTTGTTGTCACTCATCGTAGTTCTTGGATTTGAGGCCGAGAGAGCGTGGACCTGGAGGAGCTGGAAGGTGAATGGGGGCTAATCAGAGTCGGAAGGTTTGGTGGTAACAGCCGTCTCGCCGCATCAAGGGAAAAGGATAAGAGAGGAGGAGAGCGAGGGAGAAAGAGAGAGAAGGAGAGGGAGAGAGAGAGAGAGAGAGAAGAAAGCAGGGCAAGCAGTCGGGAGGAAGACGAGAGACTCTAGGAAAGGAAGAGGCTGCCTTGGTCCCCCCCTAGTCGCTGGAAACGATTCGGAGCTGTTTGGGTGGTTGAGAGGTTGGGATGCGGGTTGATGGGGTAAGGGAGCTGTACCAAGGCAGGAGTGGGGGAGTGAGACGCCTTCCGAAGGAGAGGTTGTCGATAGAGGGAGAGGTGCAAAGCGGTGTTAGATGGGGGGGGGAGAACAGGGTAAACTCTTGACCAAGGGGGGGATGTATGCTCACAACTGTGGCTGTGGACAGGGGTTGGCGGTGGTTGTCCATCCAACAGTCGAGTCGAGTGGTTACATATCACCCCAAACAGTCACAGTGGGGCTGCTTGGTGAGCGCGTCCAGGCACTCTGCCACTGTCACTCTCCAATGTCGTGACTGACACTCTCCACCAAAAAAATAGAAAAAAGAAAAAAAGAGACAAGACAAGACACGGCTGAAATCGATTTACTGCATCACTTCACCCCCCTCCTTTACACTCATGACTGTGACCAACTGGCATTTAACAGACACAGAGTCTTGAAACGCACGCCGCCCGTTTTGGGTCACTTGTGCTTTAAGCGCCCCTGAGTACAGTCTCAAAAATAGAATAAATAAAAAACTGAAAAAATCGCGCAGACCAAGCTGCACGGACCTTTTTTCTCTACCCTTCCCTTCCCCTCCCCGTCCCTCCCCGCCCCTGCCGCTTGGCGCTGACATCTTTTGGCAACACGAGTCGCCACAAGACAACACCACTCGAGTTGCGCCGCCCCAACCAACCTGTCACTTAGCGCCAGTGGGAGATACGAGACAAATCAACAGAAGGAGGTAAAGACAAGGTCAAAGAGCGATGAGGTTAGCATGAGGACCACCCATAAAAGAAAGAGTACGGCATTTATACAGGATCTGGGTGGCAATCATCACCCAACCGCGATCTTGACAACGTGTGACTCAGCACTAACGACTGATGACCGATTTCTCTTGGCTCGTCTGGGCCTGGACACACGCTCCCCGCAGTCCAGGGTCAAGAGGGGTGAGTCAAGAACGTCGGGATCACAGGGGATCACTTCAGAAAAAGAGGGAAATTCGAGCCAGCCTCCCTCTCTTTCTCTCTCCTCTCTATGTGAAAGTCTCTTCCGTCTTGAGTGTTCAGGCTCTCCCCCAAACTAGTCTGGCTGGCAGCATCGTCCAGTCAACCACCCAAGGGCTTCATTCAATAAATTTACTTCACGCGTGCTGGAACAAAGGTAAGACTCAGATTCTCTATAAGTAGCGTGCTGTAGGATGAAAAGCAGCCCACCCTTCTCTTCTGTTCAGGTCCTCACAATTCTTGACAGCACTCGCATATTCTCCACTGACCCCTACCGCCCCTTCCCCGCTTCCAACCAATCCGTAAAAAAAAATCAGCATGTCCCAAGCTGGGCCTCGTCCTTGTCCTTACCCCATTGATAAAGAAATCAGAGCGAACCGTGATTCAACACCGATGGGGCGAAGCCTCGTACTCTGCTTTGATGGTACGTTATCAGCCAAAGCGAGCAACACCTCCTGTTTCCTGTCACTGTGCGCTGAAAAATCATATGAATCGCCATCAAAAAAAATAATAAATCAATAAATGAACCCAAGGCACAGGTAATTCGTTCAAGAATGAAAACACGAACATCGTTCATTTCTTCTCCGCCTTGAAGAAGGGTGATCCTCAACAGCTTGTGAATGAATTGAACATTTGCAATCCCCGTCTCAATTCCATGCACTTGGATTGATGCCATTCTTGCTCTCTCTTTCCCCTTCCTCCCCTTGCCAAACACTTCATCGTTCTCAGGTCTACTATCAGCCAGGGATTGGGATGTATGATAACTGTGGAGAAGCTAGAAAGCACGAGTCAAATTATGACAAAGCTTTCGGAGCTACGGTCGGCCGCCATATCAAGGGTGAGCCGCACTCATTGTCGTATCAAGTGAGGAAGAATGTTGCCCGGCAGCCACGATATTGACTCAAATGCATGCAAACCGGCTACGTCCAGATGGTTATCGATTCCTGATGCAAGAATGTAAGGCCGAAGAAGGAAACATGTAGCAACGAACATGCATTTGCTGTTTTTTTTTTTCACCAGGTCTTCCTTTCCTCTGTCCAATCTCGCATTCAAGACCAAGCCAATGATATCATATCTATTCTGGGCTTTTCCCGCGGCGCATATACTGCCAGAACTCTTGCTGCCATGGTCAACACTGTAAGATTAAGATGAGAGAAAAACCCTAGAAGCATGAAGAGGCAGACCTCTTTTCGTTAATGTTTCTTCCTCCATATACCTATTCTTGAAACTGAAAACAATCATACCTACAGATGGGCCTCTTGCCAGCTTTCAATGATGAACAGATAGGATTTGCTTTTCGCATTTTCACAGATTCTTTCAAGAGCGATGCCTACGAAAAGCTCGCAAAAAGTTTCCGCAAGACTTTTTCGATGCCGGTTCAGGTTCATTTCGTCGGGTGCTTCGACACTGTATCCTCAATTGGAGTCGTTGAGCACCCGATTCCTACGACCCACGTTGACGTGGAAATCAAATATTTTCGTCACGCTCTTTCCCTTGACGAGCGCCGTGGGAAGTTCCGAGAGCAGCGCTGGATTCATCGGCAGAGTGGAACGGGCAATGGTGGTTTCCACAGAGGCGATGGAGATAATCATCAACCGCATGGAGTAGTAGCGGGGATTGATCTCGACTCCATGAAAGGTTTGCTCACACCTTACTCAACTCCAACCCCTCCTGAAGCTAGTCAAGTCAAGGAGATTTGGTTCGCGGGATGTCATAGTGACGTGGGTGAGTGCAACATATCCTAAGGTCTACCTCCTCGAGGTAGAAGAGTAAATCAAGGTTCGGAGCTTGTTCGACAATTTTATGCTCTTTGGCTACTATGGTAAACCAGGAGGAGGATATATTGAAGACAGTGTCTACTACTGTCTGAGCCGCATCCCTCTTCGTTGGATGATTCGACAGGTGAGTCAAGAAGGGGGTGAGGCGCTCATATTGTCCTTCACATTCATGATTCTTTCTGCGCATTGAAATTCTCGCTTCTTCCCCTTACTGAACTTCGCAAGTGCTTTGAGTGCGATACGGGCATCATCTTCAATGTACATGGACTCTGGGAACAAGGGATTAGAGAAATTAATTCTCTAATCCATCCTTCTAGGGAACCCATGCGCCATCGTGATGATGTGATTAGAAATATCGTCAGCTTATTCAGCAACCAAGGAGTCAATGGAATTTTAAACCCGATAGACCGACCTGGTATCATAGTTACGGACGGTTCCATTAGCGAGCAGGACATGGAGGATGCGCTCGATGCCAGAAAACCCATTCATGATGAGCTGAGTTCCGCTAGCCCATGGTGAGTAATAAGAGGCAGCTTGTCCAGCCTGTGATTTTTTGACGTCCCCACATCTGCTGAAACAGAAGCAAGCGATTCCGCATATTACCTTTTTGCTTCTTCAGGTGGTTTCTTGAATTCTGGCCAACCTACAGCATAATGGAATCTATTCTGGGCCAGGTCAGAGTCCTGAAGTGAGTAACGCCCCTCAACTAGTTCCTCCCATCTTCGACAAGGAGAGAACTAAAACGTCTCTCGACATGATCGCAACATAAACTCTCCCTCAGTCCAAACCTTGGGCGCTATCGAATGACAAACGAGCTCCACCCACGCTGCCATTGGACAGCCATGCTGCGAGAAGAAATGCCGGATTTGAATTACAGGATAAACGTCAGGCATGAGAACCAAGAAGAAAGGGAATTTAAGTGGGAGCATGGAGACTGAGTACCACGAGGCCTGGCGCTAGCATGCATAGGATCCAGAGAAAGCTCTTTCCAATCTTCCTTTCAGGATTCCCTTTCAATTATGTTTTTTTTTCTTGCTCCGCGACGGGAGCCCTCACGATCGCACCTGCTTTTTTTCGCGACAAAGTCGCCCTCTCCGCTTCTCTTTGGCGTTCATAACGGTTTTCAGAAGTAAGGCATTCTCCATCGAAGTGGATACGAAGGGGAGGGGAATCTACCCCCTTTGAAAGAAGGGCTCTCAACGAATCAATCGTCTCTCGAAAGCGTCTCATGGGGATCTCTAACTTCGACGACCTCCTCGATTGGTCTACTTTGCTTTTTGCTCGGCTTCGAATCACATGTTCAAGTTTGTAAAAAATAATCTTACTGCCGGCAGAGCAGTCAGCTAGTTGGGGGTGCCCATGGAGCGCCCCCTTCTGTCCTTTGAATTTGATCATACTCCGCATGAAGGAGTCGCCAAGCAGCATCGTGCCCGAACAGCGTCGCAACTCGACCTGTCACTTACCGCTAATGCCTCAGTTTTGTGACCATGACTGTGACAGTAACAAAAAGAAAAGAAAGGAAGAAAAGGGAAAACCGACTCTCCCCCACCGAGTTGACGGATTCAAAAGGGAGAAGGAAGCGCACGGGGAAGTTTATTGGCGGTGGAACGTAGGAACGAATGCTGGGTCGATTGTGACCAACGGCCGGGTGCGCCGTGAATGAGCCAAAGTCAAATGAGACCCACCAAACAAGGTAAACCACGCGGTTTTTTTTTTTTTTGGGCTTGATGCTCAACCAGACCACCAAAGAGAGTCTGACGGAGGGATGGCAAGGGGGAAGGGGGAAGGGGGAATGGGGAAGGGGATAGAGTGTCAGGGTTTGTAGGCTAGAGTAAGAGAGGCGAGAGAGATGTATGCTGCACACGCACACACACACAGAGGGAGAGAGACTCGCTTCTATCCTTGAAATGAGTCTCCATGAGTCGGACCATCCGAACTGAGTGAATGAGGTGGAAGGATTGGATACCAGGTTCAGGCACAGACGTTCTAAGAGAATGATCCATGAATTGTCGAATGGGTGGGTTGGCAATCTTGTGGCTGGGTCATCATGCAAGAAAAAATGTTTTCAAAGACCTCTCTACAAGCATGATCCCACCATCCAAGGGCTGCATTCAGTCTTGTTGTCGGAATGAAGCACAGGCGGGACTGGGCTCGATGGATAAATAGAGGTGGGCTGGAACGACTTGGAGCGGAGTGTTTGCGTTTCCTGATCTTTTCTTCTGTCCACCGCCACTACCGAAACTTCTCCTCCTCCTCCTTCCCCAACCCGTTCCAAACCTTTCCTAGCGCACGCTTTCCATCTCACCCAAGTACCTTCCCTTTCCCCCTTCCAGATCACAGCAAACCTTTGAATTCATCATGAGCGCTCTAAGCGTGACTCGCTCTTTCTCCTACAGTGAAAGATCCTTCATCAAAGCCGAGCGGAATGGAAGATTCTCTCAAACTCTACTTGCATCCCCCGCTGTCTCTTCGTTCACCACAACCCTTGAGAACCAAACTCCTCGCAGCATCGTCCTGTGCTTTGATGGTAAGTCAACACCGAAAATGAGAAGGATGTTCTGATTCTTCCAGTTGCGATCCTTTACTTACCAGAGCATCTGACATTGAAACACAAAAAAATCACTATCCCCAACCACAGGTACGGGTGACTCTTTTGATAAGGACAACTCGAACATTGTCAAGTTCTTCTCCTCCCTGAAGAAAGGTGATCCCAACCAGCTGGTAAGTGGACTGATATAATGTATGCATCCTCCTCGAGCATAGTCTAGACACCCACCACTTCCCTTCCTCTCCCCGCCGAACCCTTCCTCACCCACAGGTCTACTATCAGCCGGGTATTGGAATGTACGACGAACGGGGTAACAAAGGATTTGGGATTGAATCAGCCGTAGATATGGCTTTTGGAACCTCGATCAATCGCCACATAATAGGTGAGACAGACCTCATGTCGTATCAAAAGGTAAAAAATCTGTCCCAGGAAGTCCAGTCACCGACCTGAACGCTTCCAAACAAACCGACTTCGCTCAGACGGTTATCGATTCCTGATGCAAGAGTGTGAGTCAAGATAGGAAAACGACTGCCGAAAGAAGCTTGGACGCTGAGATTGGGGTCAGGTGTCCTTACTACTACGGTTTTTTGAATATTTCATCTCAAAGACAAAGCCAAAGACATCGTTTCTATCCTAGGCTTTTCCCGCGGCGCTTACACTGCCCGAGCTCTTGCCGCCATGGTCAACACCGTAAGAGAGAGAAAAGGGTAGAGAGATCCTAAAAGGATTTTTGGAATAACATCACCTTATGGCTCCCCTTCGGCTTCCCTTCATTGCTACAAAAATCTGCAGGTTGGCCTCTTGCCGGCTTTCAACGCTGAACAGATGGGGTTTGCTTTCCGCATCTACAAGGATTCCTTCAAGAACTTGGAAAATGCCGAGCTTGCAAGAGGATTTCGGGAGACCTTTTCCATCCCCATTCAGATTCATTTTGTCGGCTGTTTCGATACTGTATCATCGGTCGGACTCATTCCACGCTCCCTCCCAGGCACAAAGGCCGATGTGGACATGAAGTATTTCCGTCATGCTCTTGCTCTTGACGAGCACCGGGGCAAGTTCCGCCAGCGCAACTGGATTAGCCGCAAAGCGAGATCCCAGGCTGCAGGCGGAGGGAGCGATGAAGACAGCGTTCGAACGCAGGTGGATGTCAATGGGTCGGATGTGAACGACTCGTCGAAGGAGCTAGCCTACGCTACTGCAACCGCCTCCCGAGCTCCTCAGGTGAAGGAGGTCTGGTTTTCAGGATGCCACGCTGACGTTGGTGAGTTCAGACCTTCTACCGAATGCGATGTAAAAAGTCAATCTCAGAAGCATAACACAAAACCCTTATGACTGGACGTAATGGTAATTCAGGAGGGGGATCGCTCAAGAATAATGTTATCCACTCATTAAGCCGCATCTCTCTCCGTTGGATGATTAGACAGGTAAATCTGGAGAAATGTTTAAGAAATGGAAAGATGAAAAGTTCTTGACGATTTCTGACCCTCTTCCTTTCACTTATTCCTTACTCGATGATTCTTAATTTTTTGATTTTTTTTTTAACGGCCTGTGACTCTGATTCGGTTCATTTTGTTCTTACCCTCCTTGACAACCGTCACAAAGTGTTTTGATTGCGAGACAGGGATCATTTTCGACAAGCTTGCTCTCTACTCTTACGGGTTCAGAGATTTTGAGTCTCTGATCAATCCTCCAAAGGAGGAGCGCTCGCACAGGGAAGTAATAAATCAGGTCGTTAGAGCGACCTCTTTGAACAACTTCCTTAAAGACCGTATCACTCCAGACAAGTCTTCTCTTATCAATATCGCGGCCTCCTCTGCTGCGGAGGAGGAACTCGAGGAAGTCACCGACGCCTTGACTCCCATCAATGATCAGCTTCACCGTTTTAGCCCTTGGTGAGTGGTGAGAGGTGGTTTCTCAGCTCTGTGAATGCCCTTCGAGGTTCCCGCGACTACGGAACATGGAAAAGTAAATTCACTGAGTGAAAACCTTTATCTTTTCAGGTGGATCCTTGAATTTTGGCCAGTCCGCCGCACTGTGGACTTTCTGATCTGGGGCAAGCGCAAAATCCTCACGTAAGTGTTTTTACCCCTGTCCTTGCACAGAAGATTTAACGTTTTCCATCTAAAACTTTCCTCCCTCAACGCGATCCCTCAACGAAACATGTGCCTCAGCCCCAATCGGGGGCGCTACCGGGTGACGAACGAGCCCAATCCAGTATGCCATTGGACATCCATGCTTCGCGCTTCGGTCCCGTCCTTGAAGTACGAGATCAAGGTTGCCTTGCGAAACCCAAAAGCCATCAAGAGAGGATGGCGATGGGAGGACTGAGGACTCGGCCAGTCTGTCAGCTTTTCTGTATCGGATCCAGACACAGCCCCTTCATTCATTTCCATTGCCCTTTTCTTCTATTTCGTGACCTGTTTTCGCCTCGTGATCGCTCCTAGCTGTCACCACCAGTCGGCTGGCAAGGTTTCACCCGTTCTGGAATCTCTTCCCGTGACAGACGAAACTTGGATCCATCCATCCATCCTCACCTTGAGGATCAAAAACCTCATCCAATTTGCTTCCCCTCCACTGTCTCTGTGGAGGTAGAAGTTGCGCCTCTTCCCCTTGAGCCTGATCCCATCCCACAATCGAACCCCATGGCATGGTACCCTTGTCGAGAAATCCGATCCTACCGTTGCAAGGAGCACTTGTCGGGATGAGGAGTGTGAGCGAAATTCCGAAAAGGGAAGGTTGGGGTCCATGCTCGACGATCGTAACCTTGGCCCCACTTTGAGCGGAAAAGGACAAGGAAATGTAGAAAGGAACCCGTCTGGAATGGGTCCGCCCACAAAAAAAAACCCCTTCCGATATCGTTCCCCCTCCCTCCTCACAGCCAAGAACTTCCAAACTGGTGGGGGTGGCATTGACGTACTCGAGGGATTCCTTAGGGGCGGGGGGGAAGGAGCTTTCTTCTTGGAAACATGGTAGATTGGGTTGAAAAAGGAAGGGAGAAAAAAAACAACGAGGAACGCGAGGGGGGGAGAGATGGTGGAAAGCTTTCCAGTTTGGGGTGGGGGGGATGGAAGAAAAGAAAGGGAGTGGACTCGATGGCAGTGGGGTGCGGGTGTGTGGGTGATCGTGGGAAGAAGCGGGTAGAAAAGTGGCAAGGTGAGGCAAGCGATTGGAGATGCAGGGGAGGAGAGAGGTCAAGGGGGAAAGGGGCGAGTTTCCTCTTCTCTCATCTTCTCCCCTCCTTTTCCATTTTGGTTTCACTTTCTCCACCTCCTTTCACCCCCGAGATGGTGGTCGCTCGCGCTGAGAGTCGGTCTCGAAACCCCGACCCATCCTCAAGCTTTCACCGCAGGGACGGCAGCGCCGTCGGCAGCCTTCTCCTTTTCAGGCGCGGTTTTCGGCTCGGACTCTGCCTTGCTCGCTTCGGAAGCGACCTTGTTGGCTGGCTTCTTGTCTCGGCCTTCTTCGTCGATGGCGCCTTCCTCTTCGGCCCCGTCGTCGTCTCGGTCGTCGGTTGCATTATTCGCATCCTTCGAAGCGGATCCTCGAGCTGCGGCGCTCTCCGTCGTCTTGGAACCTTCGGTCAACTCGCCAGCCTCAGGTTTTGATTTGTCACCGTTGGCTGCAACCCCGTTCTTGTCCTTGTCCTTGGCCTCGTCCACGTCCATCGAGTCGACCACCGCTTTCGACTTTGTGGCGTCCGAAGTCGCACGGTGTTGGTTGTCGCCGTTCTTATCCCCACCGTACTTGGGCTCATCGACCTCCGTCCTCGGTTCCCCCCTCGGATCCGAGCCCGGGGGGGATCCTACAGAAGCTGGAGGAGGCGAGCGAGTGGTCATCTCGCTATCCTCGATGACACCGCCGTTGGCCCGGGCACCCGCTCGCGTTGGTGTGGCCGACTTGCGTGGGTCGTCCCGCTGCTCGCCATTCTTGGCCGAGAACGGGCTTCCGTTTCTGGCCCGTTTCGCAGCCTCATCCGGCGGGATCTCGTCGTAGGGTCGCTTGCCCAACGAGCTGCCGGACCGCGCTTTGTCTTGAGACGCTGCGCCGTCATGGTCAGCGGAGGGCTTTTGAGGGCTCGATCGTGGGGGGTCCATCCGCCCGGTCTCGGCTCTCTCGTCCGCCTCGACCCGAGGCGGAGTCCTCGCAGCGGCCGGCGGCCCATTCTTGGGCGGCATGGACGCCGAGGCCGAAGCCGCTCCTGCCAGGCCCATCAAAGCGTCAGCGGCGCTGTCGTCGTAATCTTCATCGACGATCCTCGAGGGGCCGCGAGCAGCGAGGGGCTCGTTGCTACCAGCAGAGACGTCCGAACCTGCTGGTGAAGGTGCCCGCACAGGAGGCGGTGGCCCAGAGTGGGAAGGCGTTCTTGTGTGAGGCGCGCTTCTCGCGTCCGGGGAGCCTCCTCTGGAGTCTGCAGCCGAAGCGCCGTCCCCCTTGGACCTCCATTGAGCTCCCGCCTTCTTGCCTCCGACCGGTGGCTTCGAGTCGGCTCGCGAAGGTGCCGTCTTTTGGGCGGTGCCGCCCCTGGCGCCGCCTCCCCACGGAGAGCCCGCTCGCGATGAGGGTCCATCTTTGCGCTTCCTGCCTCCTCCGGTGGCCGAGGGCGCGGGAGACGCTGGTGGGTTGACGCTGTCAACATCCTCCTTGATAGACTTGCTCTTGCGGCCCTTGGCCTTGGAAGCGGTCGCTGGCGCGCTCTCGTACGAAGAGTCCGCCTGCGGATGCTCTCTTGGACGCTCCCGCTCAGGGCTCGGTCCGCGCGGGTCGGCTGGTCGAGGACCGGGGCCAGGATCGAGGCGGTCATGGAGCGGGTCGTAGCGAGGTCCACCGGGACCCGGTGGGGGAGGGTATCCCCGGTCGTAGTCGTAAGGCGGTCGCTGCTCGTCGGCCATTGGCCGGGGGCGATCGTAGGGTCCAGTGGCGTAATCACGCGAGTCGCCACCACGGGGATCGTCCCTAGGGTAGGCGGCTGGCCGGCTGTACGCTGGCGAAGGAGCGTTGCTTCCGTGCTGCGACCTCGGCCCAACCTGCGGAGGGTACGGAGGCTCATCCTTTGGGGTGATCCTTCCGCTCGGGGGGTACTGCCTTGCTCGTTCCCTCTCGCGCTCCCACTCCATCTCCCTCTCCCTCTCGGCCATCGACACTGGGATCGGGCGGCCGTACGGATCCAGCGGAGGGGGGCCCCCGTGGGGTGGGCCGTAGTGCGGGTCGTGCATGTCGTGACGCAGAGGCGGTGGCGGCGAGTGCCGTGGGGGCGACGCCATGCGCCTACCGTACGGGTCTAGCCTTGGACCCGGAGAAGGACCCCTCGAGTGAGGGTAGCCTCGGTGGTGCGCATCACCGGATGGGGCGGCATTCATCGGCGCCAGGGGGGTGTGGTTCGGGCCTCGGGTCCCCCTCTCATCGATGTTGGGGATCGCAGGAGGTGGACCGCCGCGGAAGCTCGGGGACTGGGTCTGGGGCAAATGCACCGGGCCAGGAAGGTCCCTTGGATCCGACGCTTCGGGCCCGGCGGGAGGAAGCTGAGGGCCGCCTTGGCCGGGGGGGTACATGCCAACACCAGGGCCGGCGCCGCCGATCTGGGCAGGAGGCCCCGGGGCCATGTTGCCGCTCGCGTAGGCGGTGGGATGGACGTCTTGGGGCATCGGAGCCGAAGGCACTTGCTCTCCCTTGGCTTCGGCATTCCTGAGGAGCATGAGACGCTGCTGGATATGGGGGTTGTCGGGGTCGAGCTCGGCCGCCCTGGCGTAGGCGTCAATGGCATCCGAGATCTGATTGTTGCAAGATTCGTAAAGGCTGCCGAGGTCGAACCACACCTCCGAGATGTAAGGGTTGAGGCGGATGGCGCGCGAGTAGGCGTCCAGGGCGTCCCGGAACTGGTTGATCTGGTAGTAGAGGACGCCGATCGAGCACCAGAAGGTGGGGTTCTTCCCATCCCTGTACACTGCCTGCTGGTAAGCTTCGTAGGCCTTGTTGTAGTTCTGACCGGCCATGTACGCCCTCCCGAGAAGGTACCAGCTCTGGGAGTCGTTCGGGTCAGACTCGAGACTCTTGGTGAGGAACTGGATGGCCCTCTCCTGGTTTGTGAAGCCGGCGTTGGACTGGTGGTAGAGCCAACCGAGTTGCTGGAGGACCTTGGCGTGCGATGGATTCTCGGCCAGCACTCGCTCGTAAGCCTCCTTGGCGAGGGAGAAGTCCTTCTGCTGCTCGTAAACGTGGCCGATCTGGAACCAGATGTCGATCTCCGTCAGGGGCCTGGGTGGGT
Organism: Violaceomyces palustris; assembly: GCA_003144235.1. NCBI lineage: Eukaryota > Fungi > Basidiomycota > Ustilaginomycetes > Violaceomycetales > Violaceomycetaceae > Violaceomyces > Violaceomyces palustris. The sequence goes on along the minus strand of KZ819717.1, from coordinate 7,687 downwards.
TGCTCAGGATGTATCGGAAGCACTCCAGACTGGCGCTGTACTTGTTCTGCTGCTTGTAGATGATCCCCAGCCTGAAGTAGATCTCGTTCGCCTTTTCGTAATTCGGATCCATCCTGACCACGCTGGCGAACGCCTCCTCGGCGTGCTCCAAGCTTCCGTACCTGTCGTAAAGGATGCCGATGCCATACCAAAGCTTCGGTTCCTTTGGATTCGGCAAGTGGTACAGGGCCTGCTGATATGCCGTGTAGGCCTTCTGAAGGTCGTCCATCATCAGGTAGCAGTGGCCTGGGAGCAAAGAAGGCGAATGGATGGATCATGGCCGATCGGAAAGTGCGAACGCTTCAAATCAGCACGTGAGCTCCGTGACCCTCCTCAGCTCGTCGTCAGCCTAGGAATCGTTCCAAGAGTGCGAACACTTACCCATCGCTCCCCAGGTCTCTCCGTTCTCGGGAACAATGTTGAGGACCCGCTGGAAATACTCCACAGCCTGCGAGTGGGCACGGTGACCGACAGCCAGCAACAAGGAAAAGGGGAACGTGGAGGAACAAAGGTCGGGATCAATCCGTGAACGCTTTGCAGGCTCGTTGGAGCGACACTGCGTCGGGCGTGCCGGGTGGCGGAGGGGAGGAGGGAAGGGAGGGAAGTGGGGTTTGAAGCGAAGCCGAAACGTACCCTCTCGAAGTGATCCATAGTTCGATGAACTCCCGCGATAGCACTCATCGCAGGGACCGAGTACGGGTTATGTCGAAGTGCGGATTCGTACGCAGAGAGAGCCCTGTCAAAGTCCTCCATGGCCTCAGCAGCAGAACCTGAGAACGGGAGGGGAAGGAAAGAGAGAGGGAGAGAAGGAAGGGGGGGAGGGGGAGGATGGAAGGTGGATAAAAGGATCGATTCGTGTTGAGCGACCGGTCCCCCTTGGAGAGATTCTACACGCCATCCCCGATCACTCCTCCCTCCACCTGATCCGAGGGAACATTTGAAAAGAGGAGCTCAATCCCGATTCAGGACTCCCGAGGGGGAGTGGGTTGCTCGCGACCATCTCGACGTCCTCCCGGAACGGGATGCTACCTCTGTGCGTATCAGACACACAAGGGGCGTGGGATCACCTCACGAGATCGCGTCTCGACCCTCCGTAGGTTTGCCGACCAAGTGGCGAATGCTGACCGAGAACAACAAGGGAAGGCTTGTGGGTCCACACTCACCGATCGCGATCCAAGTCTGCTCGTTTGCGAGGGAAAGCTTTTGAACCACGCTCGTGCCCTGTCCCGCAGGCGAGCCATTGACAGGACCGGGAGCGTCCATGAGGTGAGACGAGGCCGAGCTGGAACGAGGGACGCCTGGATGGGGGCCCTGACCTGGTGGGCCGTCGATCAGGATCCTGGACGAAGCCGGACCCGGGCCAGAGCCATTCATCTGGGGTGGAGGCATGGAGGAAGGAGGAGGGGGCATTGGCTGGCCGTAGGCAGCGTGAGGGTGCATGGAATGGTTGGAGCCGGGTCCGGAATGGTGGAGGTGATGGCTGCTGTGCTGCGAGGAGGAAGAGGTCGAGTGAGCGTGGCCGCCGTGATGAGGGTGAGCGTGCGGGCCTGGGCCAGAGCTCGGGTGCGGCGAAGGCTCAGAGAGGGGGTGTGGATGTTGGGAGGGGTGGTGGTGGTGACGTTGATGAGAGGCCGGCATGACGGCGGTGCAGCAAAGCTTTGCAAAAGCAAAAGAGTGTCCACTCTTTCAACTTTTGCTGGGAACCTCTTTCTTTTTTTCCCTTTTTTTTCGATCTTTCGACTTCGGAACAGAGACGTTTGAAGAAGAGGGGCCCTGATCAAGGCCAGAGGAGGAGGGACGGGATGGCTGGGCAACGATGCGGTGGTGGATGATGTGAGGGTTGCAAGGGGAGTACTGGAAGTTGGTGGAATGGATGGCTTGCGGATGGGTGGCGGGCTGGATGCTGGAGCGCGTGGTTGGTGGGATCCTGTCGTCGAGCCCGTCGGAAGAGGAGGGAGAAGATCTTTGCGTCACAGCGACGGAAAGGAGGACGTGTCCGCAATGACGCGAGTCGAATCTCGGGTTGGGGGATGGTTGGAGGGGGCTGAACGGAATGGCAGGGAAGGTGGTGGCTACGAGTTGGGTGGTGGTGACGATGATGACGATGGTGGTGGTGACGATGATGACGATGATGACGATGGTGGTGGTGACGATGATGACGATGATGACGATGGTGGTGGTGGTGGTGGTGGTGGTGGTGGTGATGATGATGGTGGGAAGGGAAGAAACCTACCTGTATGTGTGGTGACAAGGGTTGCGACAGATCCGATTGGGACCAAGAGCGCGGGAAGAGGGAGCGGGGGGAAAGGGGGAAGTGAGGTGGAAGGGGGGAGAGAAGGGAAGGGAAGGGGCGCAGGGGAGGGGAGGTGAGAAGAGGTGAAGGATGAGTGAGATCAGGGAAGGGGGGGGGGAACCAAGGGCGGGCCCAAGTCACGCAGCTCGACGCAGAAGGCGAGATCGCGAGAGGCGCGCGAGGGGGCAGAGGCCGAGAGAGAGAGAGAGAGAGAGAGAGAGGGAGAGAGAGCTGGAAGGAGAGAGGAGGGAAAGAGCAAAGAAAGGAATTGGGAAGAGGAAGTGGAAAAAGAAAAAGGGCGGGCGATAGACGAGGGGAGGAGGGGGGCGAGGCGAGGCGAAAAAGGCTGAGAGAGGGAGAGAGAGAGAGAGAGAGGGAGAGAGAGCGAAACCGAGAGGCGAGAAACCGAGTGGGTATGGGACGTCAAGAGGGAGGGAATGAATCCATCTGTTTTCTCTCCCTCCCTCCCTCCCTTTCCCCTCCTTGGGCCTGCCCACCAAGTCGGAGTCGGTGGAGATTGGGAAGGGAGACGGCAAGGGCAAGTGGTGGCAGAGGCAGATCTTGAGTGTAAAGGTAAAACAAGGGAACGTTACGTACTGTAGGTAGCGTGAGACGAGGACCCAACCTTCCTCCTCCTCCCCCCCTCCCCGACCTGGGTGCGCGGCTCCTCTTCAGCCTGGCTGTGGAATCCCCTTTCGCCCTCCGCTGAGTCGCTAGCTTAGCCGTGTCTAATCTAAATTGGATTCGTCCACAACCTCTACCCTGGGTCCGGTCGCGGACGCGGTCGCAGTGACCACGCAAGTCGCCCTTCGCTCCATGCGCATCCCCATCAGCGGCGAAGACCAAGGAATAGAAAAAAAAAAATAGAAAATGAGAAAACGCCTTCGTGGCAACCCCCCCCCACCCACATCCAACGCGCGGCTCGAGTCCAAGCTTGGTCCCCAAGCACAGTCACAGTCAGAGTCATGCGTGGTGAATGTGAATCATCTGGACAGCCGCCCCTCTTCCAGGTACAGTCACGAGTGGATGCAGTCATGAGTACGTACTGCACTGTCGTGTCCACCCGAGTCAAGACTTGCTTCCCTCCGTGGATTCGCTTCCTCTCCTTCCCCTCCCCTTCCTCCCCCTTCCAGGCGTCGTCGGTCGCCGTGGAGGCATTGGTCTCTCCTCAGCGCCTCGGTCGTCCCTCGGCCATTTCGAGTCTGAGGACAGGATGTGCGTAGGTGTGCTTGCAGGTACTCGACTTCGGATGGCGAGTTGAAGCATGTGCGTCACGACCGGTCAGACGTCGCAGACAGCCAGAGATCGAAACCAAGACACCGTCCACGACGACTGGCTGGAGGAGCTAGCCCAAGCCCAGCTAGACACGGCATCCTCGACGAGATGCCGAGGAGGACGGATCGCCAGCCGAGTCGGACGAGGGATCGAGAGACATCTTGATGTGTGAGGGTGTGTGTGTCGGACTCACCGTGAGTGGAACCAAGGGGGGGGGGGGGGGGTTGAGGCGCGACCACTTCGCTTCAGGCTGACTCTGTGTCAGGTCAATTTCCACAGAGGGCTTTCGACTGCGCTCGATGACTGGCTGGTGGATGAGATCAGGGGGGAAGGGCCCAAATCGAAACCTGGTGAGGGGCGCGCGATCCACGACTGTCTTTCCACCTCGAGCGATTCGCATGAAGGGTGGGAAGAGGACAAGGTGAATGGATCTCTAGGATCGAGAGGATGCCGACCTACGTCAAGTGAGAGCGTCTCTCATCCCACAGCGAGGTCGCTTGGAAGCTGGACCCGATCCGTGTCGATGGGACTGTGTGCATGGTACATGATCCACATGGGCAGACCCTGCTCGACAGTCAAGAGGAGACAGTACACACCCACCGCTCTGACTGCGGTTACCGAGCTCAAGTCGCGGATGGATCCCCTGAGTCGATGGCAGCGTGCAGAAGCACGACATGGGGAGGAGGGCCCGTCCCCCAGCCCCTCGAGTGAAACGAGATCGAATCAATAATGGAAGAGGAGGAAAAATGGAACGACAGAGCGGGGCTAGAGCCAAGCAAGGTCCGGTTTCCGATAGAGATCCAAAGATGGAAAGGTTGACCGCGCATACAGCCGTCGCTGACTTGCCGACTCGCGCAGCATTCTTCTCGACTGCCCTTGTTCAAAGATTGCTTGGCTCGACCTCGCCCCCCCACCTTGGCCGCCGCCGCGCAATGAACCCTTCGCTTGGTTTCCTCTCCCTTACTGGGGGCAGTACTCGTGCAGATACTACCACCCTAACATCATCAACGACCCACACACACACACGCACACTTTCTCTCTCTCTCTCTCTCTCTCTCTCTCTCTCTCTCTCTCTCTCTCACTCTCTCTCTCTCTCTCTCTCTCTCTCTCTCTCTCTCTCTCTCTCTCTCCCCAACCCTCTCCCTTGATGGGTTTCCCCCTTCTCGATCCAACTTCCCCGAACCCCGCTCGCGTCGGAGGTTCCTTCTTCTGGGATTCGATTCTTTATGAGGGATCCTTTTTTTCTCTTATCTCTTCCCTCCAAAGGTAGAGAACCGTTCTGATTCCTCCCTCCAACCCCAACCCGAACCGAACCGAGCCCATCTCGGTGCGTCGGAGAAGCTAGAGGTGGTTTGGATCGATCCCGGTCCAAGAGGAAGGAGGGATCCAACCTAGCTCCGTCCGGCTCGCGACTGTGTACTGGATGGTTTCTTATCTTGATCCTGTGCAGTGTATAAAAATATTTACATTGACACACTCCCAATCCTGGGTCGAGTCCCCTTCTGGATTCTGACCGTTAACGGCTCTAGGGCGGCTCATCAAGCAAGGGCAGAGAGAAGGGGGGGGGGGGGGGGGGGGGGGTTAACAAAGCCCCCAGGCGTCGTTGCCTGTGCGAGATTCGACATCGCCTCTTTCTTTCAACTTTGTGAACCTTCCCAACCAGGAGCCACTTCCCCTCCCCTCTTCCTCCAAGGCCTCCTCCTCTTCCCCTTCATACCGTTGCGAAAGCCAGGTTGGGACCTGCGTCATGGCTCGTTACTCTCGAGTCCGTGGTACGTTGGCCTTTCCTCGCTCGAGTGGTGTCGAGCCCCTTCCCTGTCATTCGGAATCGAGGCTTGCCTCGCGTGCTTGTAGCGAATCGAAAACCTTGGATCGGCTATCACCCAATCGATCCATCCAATATCATCAGCTTGCCCCATCCGTCCATCATCATCACCGGCAGGGCCTTTTTTCCCTTTTTTTTTTTCAAGTGTGTATGCACTGAATCGGAACGGCAATACGAGACGGAGCAACTCTCCCTTGACTTGGTTCGTTTACGCGAGGGTCCGCCCTCTCGGGAAAAAAAAAAAAAAAAAAGCGGCCCGGGATTGGGGGGATGGTGGGAAAGGGTGGGGTTGGGATGACCTCGCTCAGTGTCTCACCTCCAGAATGCCGAATGACCAACACCAGCATCGCGAGAGGGAGGCAGGGGATGATTCTCTTTTCTTTCCTTTTTGGAAAGGAACAACAAAATAAAGAGAGAGAGGGAGAGACGGAAAAGCCGAGTCTCGTTCTGAAATCAAGTGAGAACGATTCGGAGGGCCACGTCCATCCAGCCCCGTCCAGCCCCGTCCCCCGGTCCAGCGTCGAAGAGAAGGAGTAGGAGGGAAGCTTTTACTTCCTGATCAGATTCGGCCAAAGGTTGCATGGGGCTTGCTCTTGAAAAGTGCGTGAGTCTGACGAATGGATCCTTGTTTTCTTCTTCTTTCCTTGAGGAGGGGTTGAAGGACGATTTCTTTCCTTGGTGAGTGTGTGACGAGGAATGTCAAAAACCTTTGCCTGATCTCCGAGGCTCGCCGTGCCTACAGAAGAAACTCGTCGTGCACAAGTTCAAGGGTCCGAGTCGTGAGCCAGAGTCAGCGTGAGGTGTGTCCAAGCCGGAAAGACCCAAGGAGTCGCACATGGTGAGGGTTGGGGGAAAGACAATGGTAGCACATTTTCAACCTCCGTCTTTTCCTCGTCGCTCTCACGATCGCATCTCTCTCACGGATCATGGGCACAGTCCGTTGGGAGCAGCCAAGAGTACAGGTATCGAACAGTCTTGACGATCGTTCTGGTGGGTGTGCCACGGTGAAGTCCTCCTCTTCCGCTGCAGAGGTGGGGAGGGCATGGACAGGAGCAGAGAGACCCTTACGAAACACCCGCGCGAGTCACACCAACTTGCCTCCCTTTCCTTGGCCTCTTGCACGACAGGCGGGATGCTTGGTAGGAGAGAGAGAGGGCGGAGCGTCTTGAAACAGGTGAGATCGGAACCTCACCAAGGAATGGAAATACATACTGTGACCTTGAGGTGAAAGGCGAGGAGGAGCGACGCCCACTTGCATTATTTCTTTGAATGCCGAGAGCGGGAAGCGCAAGCGAGGGAACTGCCGGGGAGTCAGGCAGCAAGCAATTCATCATGGAGGCCGACGCCAGTCAAAAGGAGAAGAGAGACGGAAGAGCTAAGCGATCGATTTTGGCGGGAAACGGGAGGAAAAGGTTCTTTTGGGTTCTTCTCTATGTGTCTCTCTCCCTCCCTCTCTCTCTCTCTCTCACCGGACCAACGAACGTGGAACACTGGTCGTCGCTTCCCCCCCCCCCCCCCCCTTTTTTTCTGACTTTGGAGAGCGTGAGCGTGGATGTTGCATGGATGTGCGCCCCCCGTTTACCCTGTGACCGCGTGTCTCGAATCGTGATCATGAGGTGGGGGGGTGGGCATGTGGCAAGAAGGGTGGAGAAGAGAAGAGACGATCTCACAACCCCCCCCCGGACAAAAGAAGAACTGAGCGTTTGTGTGTGAAACGACAACCCACCACTCCCAGTGATTCCCTCTCCCTCTCCCTTCTTCTTCTCCTCTCCTCCCCCCTTCCACCCACCCAACGTTCCTAGAATTTCATGGAAGGAGGTGGAAGGAGGGAATCCACAGTCAGCTCAGCTGCTCCAATCTTCTTTGATTCTTACTATCATTTATTTTTGTTTTGTTTTGTGTTTGCCGATCTGACTCAACCTCTTCCCTTGTGGCCTTTTGAAAGGGAGCAACTCCGACACAGATCCCTCCCTCTCCTCCTCCTCCCCTTCCCCTCCCACCCGAACGCGCGACTCTGACAGCCCACATGGTCGCCAACTTGGCCCCACCCAGACGGTTTTTGTTTTTTTTTTTCGCCATGGGTCAATTTTTCTTCCTCTCCTTCTTCTTCTTCCTCCTTCATCCTCTTTTCTTCTTTTTTTTTCATTACTCGATTCTCTTTTCTTCTCTTTCTCATTCGTTCCCACCTCTTGCCTCCTCCACGGCGAACCGTGCTGGGAGACGAAAGGGGTCAGATCTCCCTCCAAACCCCCCCC
>KZ819716.1:24137-77424 GCA_003144235.1 Violaceomyces palustris | reverse complement strand
GGCAGGGGCGACGTGCTGATCCTTTAGGATCCCCTTCTGTACGAGATCCTCCCTCTCCGGCCTCCTCTCCAACCTTCCCTCCAACCGATCCTCCAACTGGCTCCTCTCCAATTCCTTCCTGGTGGCCTGGAGACAAGGTGCCAGGTTGGACTTGTGAAGGATGTTCTTCTCCTCCAGCTCCCTCTGATCCGATCGGTTCTTGAGCAGCTTCTCCAACCTCTCCTTTTCGTTGAGCGTCGTGGAAGGGACGAGGGTCTCTTGATGAGAGGATGGAGCGGAAGACATGGTTGACTGAAGAACGAGCTTTCTTTTCTCAACGGTAGGTCAGCGGGGGGTTTTGGACCAAGGTGGTTTTTTTTTTTTTTCCTTCTGTCTTCTTTTTCTCTTTTTCGGAGATCTTGAACCTTTTGGGGGGGGGTCCCCGAAGATGTGGGTATGGTAAGGAGGGAAGGGTTGAGAGAGGGAGATGTGGAAAGGGCCTAAGGTAGTAGAGTGAGCGTACAGTCCATGTTCCCCCCACCCCCCCGCCTCCTCTTGCCCCACACACCCTGCACAGTGGCCGAAAGGGGGGAACAACAAAGAGATCCAAACACGCAGAGACTCGTGACTGTGAAAAACGATAGAGAATAGAGAGGGTCGAGATGTGGAGAAAGGTGGGTTGCCGAGGGCGAAAGGGGAGAGAGGACGAAATACAAATCTCCCCCCCCCCGCTTGATCCCCTCCTTGAAACCTGCCAGCGCTCGGGGCCCCTTCGCCACTCTCCGCGCCCTCCGGAATGGGGGGCAGGAGTGCAGTAACCCCCTAGCACGGACCAGTCAAGAAAGGGAAACGACAAGAGGGGGGGAAAGACAGCGGGGGTCCCACACAACCTCAACAGCCTACCACTGGCATGCTAGCGATTGGGCGAGCAGACAGATGCTGAGAGTGGAAAGGGAGTCGTTCACACTTTGCTCACAAGAGCTCCTCCTCTCCAGACCAAGGAGCAGGTGCAACTCGTCGACGTCGGTCGGTTGGCAGTGAAGAAAGCGATCTCGATTGAAAGGCCCCTGGGATCCCCAAAAAAACATTCATGTAAAACAAGAAGAGTATCGACCAAGGAAAGGGTGGAGGGTGCAAGGAGGGGGTGGCTGTGTGCGTAGGGGGTGGGGTTGATGGTAAAGTAGAAAGGGAACAACTGTGAGGAACAAGTGGGAGAGACCAGAGAGGTTCTCTCAGACGAGATGGAGGGGAAGCGGGAAAGGAAGATAAAAATATGAATAGGCAATAAAAAAAGGGGGCAGCGCCATCGACCGAAAGCGCCTCCAGGAGGAAAAGGTGACCAAAGGGAAACGTGAGGGAGGGAAGGGAGGCCGTCTCCACAGTCGGTGCCATCCGCCAGCTTCACCTCGACCCGCTGAGGACGGTCCTGTCGCTACCTTCCAGCAGCTGGCCGAAGAGCCCCCCCGCCGACTCCTCGCTCCTCATCTGAAGCATGTAGACGATGCCGGTTCGGTTGCCCTGGTCCGAGAGCTCGACGGCGACGCCCACCTTGCCCACCCTCTCCACCCCGTCCGTCAGCACGATCGTCGAGATCAGCGTCTTCCGGTCGTTTTCCACCACCAGCTGCCTGATATCGTCCGGAAGGATGTGGTAGAGCTTGAGCCGCGCGTTCCCCAGCGACTTCCACTGCTGATGAGCCTGCTTCAGGTAGAGCTTGCATCTCATCTGTGCGGCGATCGAGCTCCTCACCGGTCCTTTCCTCTTCTGCTCTGGGCTCGAGGGAGGTGAAATGTCGTTCTCGCCGCCACCTGGTCGGCCCTGGTTCGACCTCAACATCTCGGATGGAAGCTTGGGCGCAGTCGAACCTTGGCTGGAAACCGACCTTGACCTCACGAAACCATTTGGGCCGAGACCCGAATCTGACAGGTTCTCGCCGGATCCCCTCCCATTCCCGTTCGAGGAAGAGCCTGACGCGGAGCGCAGGTTTGGCGCAGAGGGCATCCTTCCTGGCTCCCTGTATTGGCCACCCCAACCTTGAGCATCGCCTGAGGCCGCCACCGGCGGCGGAGGCGGTGGTCGAGTACCAAGGCCGTATCCTCTTGGGGAGATTGGGGCAGACCCAGGGCCAGGACTCGAGCCGTTCGGGGCTGCTCCGTAAGGTGGGCCTGGAGGTCCGCCAGGGGTAGGAGGGTTGGGTCCGTAGCCAGAATGTCCCGGCATCCCTGTAGGTCCACTGGAGGGAGAACGAGGCGGGAGCCCGTACGAATCGCCTGGTCCCCTCGGTCTTGTTGCAAGCCCACCCGGCCCCATGTGAATGGGCCCGAATCCAGGGCTGTTATCAGGTGATCGGAGGTTACCGTTTGGAGACGTCAGGCCAGGCCGAGAGCCGGGATAGACGCCGCCAGGGCCAAACGGCCTGCCATTCATGGGCCCGGGTAGAGGCTGGGACGGGGAAGCTGATCGTGGCGAGGGCATAAAGCCAGGGCTCGAGACTGGCGGTATCCTCAGGTCGGGAGAGCCATTGCTGGCGGCACTGCCTGGGCCAGGCGGATAGATGGGGGGTACCTTTGGGAAGGATGCCACCGAATTGAAGGACCCCTCCCGAGCTAGGTTGGACCCAGTGGAAGAATGGGGCGAGAACATGTTGCCCAGGTTGTTCGAAGCAGTCGAGCCCATGTTCGAGGGACCCGAGTCCGGGGTAACCGAGATGGCTGGCGAGAGGCCGGGGGTGCTCGGCGAGCTCCCTGGCGCAGCCGATGCCGGCGAGGGCGCTGCAAGACTTTGGCCGGTCTTGAGTTTGAGCCCAAGGCTTCCAGCAAACTTTTGGCAGTCGTCAAAGTGCCGCATCCAGTCCTCCTTGGCCTCTCTCGACTCGGTTAAGATGTCCAACTTTTCCTTCTTCAGGACAAGCACCGAGATAGCGTTGCCTTGGCCGCCTAGGTCCGTGACCCGCAAATGCTTTCCTGCCAGAGGTGGGTAGAGCAGCCAAAGGTCTGGCCCGGAACCGTTTGCACCCCTTTCCGCTTTTTCGCTTGGGCTCATCCTCTCGCAAATGAGGAAGAGGTCCGTCAGCAGGAAGATGTGAGCCCTTCGAACGACGACCTCCTGACCGGTGCTAGTCGGGACGAAATTGATTACGACGTCGGCGGACTTGCGCAACGCGCGCTTGAAAGGCAAGTTTGGCGGGTTCATCTGGAGTTGACACTTCTACTCAAGGACCAAGCAAGGTGGGGAAAGGGGGGCAATGGAGAAGGTGTCAGTGACTCCTCCCGTAAAGGTCAGTTGAGCAGAGCCACTCAGCTGTACGACTTTGAACTCACTTTGGGCTTCATCGTGAAAATGTCCAGGGTCCGGCCGGTGTCGAGTCGTTGTTCTAGATCCTCGATGGGCCATTCCGTACTCCTGGTGCTGTTTCTTGCCGAGATGGTTTCGTTGTCAAAAGATTCGTTGTCGCTCCTCTGGCGCAGAGACATCGAATCAAAGCTGCCCGTGATCTGGTCTGGAGCGACATGAGGTTTGCTCAAAGATGCCAAGCCTTGGGATGTGAGGACAGCGGGTTGCTGCTGCTGCTGCTGCTGGAAGAGCTGATCCGGAGGCAGTCCATTCCCGCCTTGATGAACCACTGCTCGAAGGGCTGGGCTTACAGAAGGGCTCTTGGACGTCATTTGCTGAGGGTGGGTCGGCTTGGAACCTGGAGAGGCCCTTTGGCTTTCGGAAGTAGCAGAAGTTGCGGATGACACCCTTCCTCTTGAGGTATCGGCTGACTTGTTACTGTCCGCAAACGAAGAGCTGTGGCTATCTCTCCCAGCCACTAGAGCGTTGTCCAAGACGGACACGTTGATCCTCTTCTTTGATCTCTCCAGCAAATCGTCCAACTTCTCATTCGCTCCGACCAGCAAGCGATGGTCGCTCCTGCCTGGTTGAGTGCTTTTCAAGAGCCTCCCGTAAAGCTTCTTATAGTACTTCAGCCTGATCTGGGGCAGAGCGAAGAAGGCGTCCAAGGTCCAAGGCTCGTCCGGATTCCGCTTCTTGTCAGAAAACACGACCGGAGTTCCATCAGGATTGTGCGATCCCGAGATCTCGTCCAACAGGGCGGGCAGTCTCGCATTCGTCTGGACTGCCGGCCAGGCATCGAAATCAGCGAGATAGCTGTCGCAATACCGAGTGTAGGGGGCTTCGAGGTCATCAATCCATCGCATCAGCAAGTCTCCCAAGGCCTTTGGTGAGGAGGGATTCGGACCTATCTCTCTCAGAGCCTTGAGGAAAGACCTGTTTACCCGGTATACTGCTTCAATGTTTCTGAACATAGTGTCGAGCTCTGGAGGTGGGAAGTTTGACCGCGACCAAGCGGCCGCCACCTTTTTGATGACTTTGCTCAATTCCGAGACGTAGGCCGCTTCAGTTTCGATCAGATCCACCAGTGGGTTGGCCTTCCTTGCCTTTGCAACCTCTGCATCCTTATCGTAGCTGTCGTCCCCTCCGGATCCACCTGACGCACTGCCATTACTCCTATTCCCGCCGGGATCGTTTCCATCCCTATCCCAGTTTCCTTGATCTCGGCTACCGGATCCGTTGCTGTCATAGCTTCTATCATTGACACCGTTGGAAGAATGGCTTCCCAAGTCGCTGTTGAAGTTAGAAGCACCGTGTCCACTCGCGCTGAGTGTCAGGCTCTGCGCCACGCCACCGAGACCGGCTCCAAACGCCTCTGCAGGCTCCGCCCTAGAAGAAAGGCGCCTATTCTTATGCGGTGAGAATGAAGAAAAATTCGAAGACGTCGAGGCCTCATTTTGAAAAGCCAAGGATGTCGAAGAGGCCCTACTCGATGACATCACGTTCCTAGAGCTCGAAGGGGCGGCACCGAGCTGAACTCGTGGACCCGTACGCGCGTATTGGAGTCTCAGGCCATTCAGAGGGGGAGACCTGTAGTCGCCTTGGATCGCCCAGCCAGCGGGGCCAAAACCTGGATTGGGGGTGACGGGCTGCAAGATCCTTGGTCCTCCGTCCATCTCTGGATAAGGATAATGCAACTTGGCTGCCGCGAAAAGTGTGAGCGCGCCTGGGAGCTAGGAGAGGCGTACAGATGACCTGACCAACCTCAAAAGTCGTTGTTGAGCGAGTTGGAGGTGGTGGAGGGGAAGAGAAACGGGGTGGGGCTTCTTTGAGAAGGGGTCGATATTGCTGCTGTCCTTGATAACTATGGTGCTGCCTCGAGCGCGCTTGTTGTTGCTCGACGGAGGGTGGAGGTGATTCAGCTTGTTCCGAGAACCTCTTTTTCCTGAGCTTGTTAGTCATGGTTGCAAGTCACAGGGATGAAGTATCGATGGGAGGACGTCGATTTTCGGCGAACGGGGATGGGTTTTGGATAGACAGGAAACCATGAGTCAGAAGATGGGTCATTGGCCATGGGAAAGTGGTTTTGGATCAGACGGGGAAAAGCAGGGGTGAGCAAGAAAGATGAGATCGGGGCCAGTCAGCGTCTATGAGCAGATCGGCAGTGGTAGTGAAGGCGAGGTAAGAGAAAGGGAGTGGTGGGGGAGGCCTCTGTTCTCGGGTTTACCAGGCTCCCCGACCGACCAGCTTGATTCGGTCCACGTTTGGATGGAGTGGATAGGCTGTCAAGAAGGGAGAACACGATCGACCGCTCCCCTAGGGAGAAGCGGATCGGCTGAGGGAACACTTTCGGACCTCGCTCGCCATCTTGCCCTCCTCATCTCGTCTGCGTCAGAATCGAGCAGATCGAGGGTTTGGTAGGGAAATGAGGTGTTCCGTGCTCGAGCCACTAGATCCTTTCCGTCCATGACTCTCCCCCCCCCCCCCCCCCCCCCAAAAGCAGTCATCCGACGCCCGTCGCCCGTGGCAAACACGTACACACTATATGCAGGTGCAACACACAATACTTGGCCCCTCGATCGGACTAGGCACCGCCACCTCATTTACCCCCATACCTGGAAAGTTTGCTTGGGAAAGCGAAAGAGGCTATGAGGGAATGGAAGTCTACTCACAGTCCGACCACGAGTTGTATGAAGGCGCCTCGTTTAATACCCTTGATTGAGGATGTCGAACAATCTTGTTCCTTCCCCTCTTTCTTCCATCAAGGCAGTATCCTTGAACCTTGAAGCAGTATCGTCTCCGGAGGCGACAAAGGTGCGAAAATGGTTCAAGAAGGGTTGATGAGCGGGCGGTATCAAGACACGCCTTCAGTCCTCCAATATTGTTGGCTCAGTGCCGAAAACCGGGAACGAAAAGGCTCGACCTCCAGGCCGGCTGAGCAGAGTCAGAGGTTGTTGGTCGCTCTCGGGGTGGGATGGCAAGCTTGCTTCGAAGACCTGGGTTCGAACTGTTCCTCTGACGGCGAGCTGAGAGGATCAACAGGGCTTGCCACTTCTCGATTCCGTCGACCGCAGGAGGGAGCTCCAGGTTTTGGATCCGTCGCGCCTAGAGAAGGCGAATGCCACGTCCAAGGCTTGATAACGGATATTCGGACGCTATCGAAAACGAGTTGGGAGTGAAAGACGGAAGAGGAGAGAGGATGTCAGGAAGAAGAAGGAGGAAGGAGAAGGGTACGGTGACGGGAAGGTAAAACGATCGAACAAGGGTGGGGAGCGGCGGTGGAGACTTGTTGGTTGGTTGGAAGTGAGCCGCTTCGGAGAGGGAGGGAGGGAGGGAATGGCTACGATTGTGTGATACGATCGTCCCCTCTCCCCTTTCACCGTTCCCTCTGTTTTCCCTCTTCTTTCTTTCTTGCCTTCCTTCTCTTCTTTCTTTCTTTCTTTCTTTCTTTCTTTCTTTCTTTCTTTCTTTTCTATTTGCACGCTCTCGCACCTGGTTAAGAATTTCTCTACTTTCTCCAACGGGGGTAATCGCGATGCGAGCCTGGATACAAAGGGAGTAATACAGAGGGGAGCAAGAGAGCGACACAGAAATGGGGTAGGGAGAAGCTGGGTAAGCGCAAGGACTGACTGTGACTGACTGTGGTCGAGACGCAGTCATCGCGAGCCTACAGACGAGGTGGACAGAGCGAATACAAAACGAAGAGGTGGCCAAACTCTGGGGTAGCCGTTAGAACCAGACCCTCACTCACACTTACACCAAAAGCATTCGGATTGGTATTCTTGATCGCTTACGGGGTGTATCTCATGTTTTCATTACACGACTGAAGAGAATACATGTGATAGGGTTCGGTCAGCACATTACGGAGGGAATCGAAAAAAAGAATAACAGGGGAGACCTGAGAGGAGTAGGCACTCCACCCTTCTTGGGCTGAAAGGGAAAAGGGATCAACGACAATAACAATGCAGAGCTCGCTAGTTGGGAAGCATGCAAGGATGGGGAGAGGGCGCGCGCGCGGTTGACCAGTCACAGTCATGTCACTCTTCACGGTTTCGAGTCAAGGTTTTCAAGTTGGACCAATTCCGACACCCTGACCATGTCGACCAACCGAACCATGGCGAGTCACAGTCGGCATCCTCGGTCCAAGAAGCCCGCAGTCAAAGAGAGGGTTACGACCGAGTGTGATGAAAGAACCAACGTCCTCGCCTCGCCTTCGTCACAGCGAATTGGAAAGGGAAGAGAGCTCCATGTGGGTGGTTCTTGGGTCAGCAGCCAGAGAGGTGAGTGAGCCTTCCAACACACACACACATGTACTTGCACATGTACACGATATCGAGATCATAATCATGACATGAGCGCGCCATTGAGGCTCCCCCACTTTCGAATCCTAAGGCTTCCCGTGTCGAGTTTTTTTTTTTTTTTTGAAAGGTGTGGGACTCTGGCTACAACCCGAGTATAGTCATGAGTCGTAGGTGTGACTGTTGTTGTAGGTGTGAGTAGGCCCGTGAAACCACACCCCTCCCCTTCGGATTTCCCTGTGGGATCAAAGCTAGATGATCGAGCGAATACAAAGGTCATCCCTCAAGACGCTTCCCCAAGGCCCCCCCCCCCCCCCCCCCCCCCCCCCCCCCCCCCACTCGCCCTCCTTTCCCTCTTCCTCAGCCTCCAAGTATGGCAGTGGCTCTGCAGCCATTCACTCTTCGTCTTGCGGAGAACCTCGAGTCGCAAAAGCATCGTCCTCCGATGGCTTGCCCGATCGCAGCGACTTTCAATCTTAACCGCTCCCCTTTTAGCAAAGATCTCATCTCCTCCGACTTTCAGATTCACAGCTACTTCTTCCTTCATCGTGACTAGTATTCCCTCTCATCGACCAAGCGAACGCGGCTCGAGGTGAAGGGCTCGTTCTTGAACCAGATGATTGGCAGTCCTCGACTTGGCCTCGTGTTCATGTCCAAGTAGGGCCCCGTTCCAGAGGAATTCCTCCCTACCTCGTACCCTCAATTCGCCAAGGGTGGCCCCGACCTCCGGGGACCTGGCGAACGGACCCTGCGTGTGTCTAGCAGAGCGTGATTCGGGTCCATGCTGAACGATCTTGGAACATGGTGTGACTGATTCCTGGTGGAGAACTCTCCAAGCGGCCTCAATGACTCTAGGCTCTCAATCCCTCGCCGACCGCTCTTACTCAGTCCCGTCAGGATGAAAGTTCAACCCTGCCCTCCTGGCTCTGATTGAAGATCGCAATCTTGCCAACCTGAATAAAGAACCTCACCTTCTTGCTCCCAAAGTCTCCTTCGGTTCGGCTTCGGTGAGGGGATGTGAGCCAACCAGAATGGTCTGTTGAAGCTGGTGTTGGTGCGGGTGGTGTTGGAGTTGCAAATGGCCACCATGCTCTACTTTAGTGCTCCGAGTATTCCAATCTCCAGGTAGTGAGAGCCGGCGACGGTGTAAGAGCAACCTTGATGGACTGAAGTAAGGCCAACGATCAAGCGAAATGGGGCGACCACCTTCCCTTCCGCCTCCTTCCCCCCAAGTTCTCCATGGAGGTCAATGATGAAACAACGAGATGAAGAGACAATACTACGGGCTCACTCCCAGCTCGACATCCTTGGTCCGCAGGAGAGTACGACCAACGGAAACCGAAGACAGCCACACACGCTCGCATAAGGTTGGCACCTTTTTGGCAAGTTCGGTGTTCTACATGACTTCTCAGGAACGTTCTTGGGCAGAAGCGCAAGCCACAGACCGCTGATTTCGTTCCCACATGAGTGATACGGGATTGGTTTAGGAGAAAAGGAGGAAAGGGAAGATGAAAACCCTTGCTCTCCCAAGTTGCGTCTTAACATTAATTAAAATTACTGTTGTTCAACTTCACACCGGCGCCTCCTCTGTGGATTGGATTCCGCCCTTCAGTAAAAAGCAGCATCCGACTTTGCAGCAGATGGATCCAGGCGGACGATGCCTCTTGAGCGAGCGGGGACGTTGAGTGAATGCAACTGAAGGGGAAGGGGAAGGATGAGGAGCCTCAAACTCTGTCTGCGAACGGCATCTTCCACTTGGACCTCGATCGAATCGAGAGGAGGTGCGAGAGTGTTTGAAATACATGTGGTGATTAAGCGTCGCTATGGGGAACACGATCCAGCGCAACGTCAGCGTCGCATTTGAAAAGACGGCCCTCCCAGAGTCCAGAGTCCAGAGACTCGAGACGCGACGACGTGCTTGTTTTCATTCCCCACAACCCCATCCCCCCACCCAGACAAAATGAAGGGAATCTTACATGTGCCACCCTCCGTTCTCTTGTCTCCGGGCCCGATGCCGATCCAACACATTCACGTTCCCTTCCGGGCGGGGACTTACCAACGACACGGCCGCCACCACAATCCAGCATTCGCACCAGAGTTGAAACAAGGGTTCTCACGTCGCTTTAAAGATCTCCTCTGGATGCAGATAGGATTCACGATTTCACCCAAGTGTGGACGAGCTCCTCACCGCAAGGCTCTTTCTCCGACGAGGGTGGAGAGAGACGATCCCGATCAGATTCTGCATCGTGCCCTGACGCACAGATCTACGACTCAATAAGAGTATAAGACTCTCATCGAAAGATGTGAAACCATCTCAGTACAGTAGCTTGGAATCATCTTGCATGAGTGATCGAGGATGTGAAGTTTCACGTACTTCATACAGAATTTTTGAGTGGAGTCATTCTTTGTAAATTGACTCGGATTAGTTCAACACATCCTTTTTGGAGCAAGAGCAAGTCCGACTCAAGCTTTGGCTCGAATGGATTCGGGCTACCATGCAGGTTTGAGATTCTCAACCACGATCCACACATATCCACCATCAGCTTCAAACCCGTCCCAACCCGATGCGACTCTCTCTTTCCTGTTCGAATAGTACTATACATACATGCACTGTGCTCCACTTACATCTACGTTCCATCACCGAGAACATCAAGCTGGATCGTCGAATGAATGGTAGGGCTCACTTCGATCCGTGTTCATGCTGAGATATCAAGTGAAGATAGAGGCAAGGATCCCAGCCTTCTCAACGTGCCCTCCATCCCATCACTGCGCTCGGTAGTCCTCTTTCACTAACTCGCCATCGTCTCAAAGTGTGACTTTTCCCTTCCCCTTCTCCAACCTAAGGGTATTGCGGCCACCAATCTCGGTCGACCATCCACAGCGACTGCACTGCCAAGGAGGCCAGGCTCAAAGATTCGCTCAGATCTTGTCAATTTTCAGCATCTCATCAGCACACACCAAGGTCTCCATCCAAAAACGATGAGACCCCAAACCTTTGCCAGACTATTCTGCTCCTTGGCAGCCTTGTCTCAGAGTGCGGATGCGGCTTCGCCGCCGCCTACTTTTTTCAGTCATCCGGATATCCACCAGCCCGCCCTAGTCTTTGACCTTCTATCATCCTCCCACTCATCGAACGTATCGCCGGAAGGTTTGAGAGCCGAACACATCCAGCGGGAGGTCAAGCGTGCCAGATCAAAGAGGTCGCGCTTCGACGTCCGAGCTGACCCCTCAATGGAAACGAGGCAGAGTGGCCAGTCCAGTTCGAATCCGACCGACAAGATTCAGAGTCTCGGTTTTCTCGGCAACACCTACAACTTTCCCTTGAATCTATCTTCTGACCCTAGTCAGCTGGTCTTCGTCCAGATCGACACTGGATCCAGCGATCTGTGGGTCGTCTCAGCGTCTTGTGCGACTCAATCTTGTAGAAGCGATGGGGTCTTGAAATATGACGAGACGAGGAGCGGATCGTTCAGGCCCTTGACCATCGAGGCACAGAATGGACAAGTCGCGAATGCAACCTCGAACCAAACGCAAACGTCGACAGGGCTTGCCTTGCGGAGCGAGAAGCATGCTCCTTTGCGGCGAGGATCGAGTTCGATGGAGAGTCATCCTAGAATATTGTCTCCCTTTGCCTTGGACGCAGCCATCGGCCAAGCGAATGGGTCTGGAGTGTCTGTTCCTTTCTCCATCACCTACGATGATCGCTCCTCGGCGACTGGAGTTCTTGCGGTTGAAAATTTCACAATGAGTGATCTTAGCGTCACGAACCAAGTCTTCGGGCTGGTGAATGTCACCGATGTCACGCTGGGGCAGCAGGGGATTTCCGGTGTCCTGGGCCTGGGATTCCCCCGTGGTAGTGTCATATCAAGGAGTCTGATCAACTTCCAGGATCAGCTCAAGGATGCACGCGATACGCCGATCGTCATGTCCCTCTTGCAAGGAACGAACGTCTCTTACCCGCTCTTCGGACTTGCTCTGAACAGAACTGGGGGCCGATCCACTTTTGGTGCCGTCGATCCCTACATTCTGGACACCCCCGCCAAACGAGGCCAGGTCGAATGGCACGACGTCGTGCCCTTCCCGTCTGGAAACACGGGCCTCGCCAGCAACTCGAGCTTCAACAAGGACGCCGAAGCGTTGGGTTCCTACCTTTCCTGGACCATCCGTCTGACCGGAGCTGGTGTTGGTGGAAATGCTGCCGAGCTAAGGCCCACCTATTCAGAGGTAGGCGACCACCCTCTGGCTGTCCTCGATTCTGGAACCTCATCCTTGCTCGGCCCCGCCTCGGGTGTAGAGTCCATCTTCAGCAAGATTCGGAATAGCCGTCACGTTGGAAACGGTCAGTTCGTCGTGCCTTGCGACACACAGGACCGCATGTACTTTTCTTTTGGAGGTCGAAACCTGACCTTGCTGCCAGATGATTACATCATCGGTCCGGCTAGCGGTCAGCCTTTCCTCTGCTTCGCTTGGCCCGCGGCCTCAGCGCCAAGCTCAGACGGCGTTGACTGGGTGCTGGGCACGCCTTTCCTTCGGAGCGTCTATTCGATCTACAGCATCGGCATCGACGGCGCCGAGGCCCCCAAGATAGGCCTTTACCCGCTCAGGCAGCCGGCGAATGCCACCGCTTCGGACGTCATCTTTGCCCCCGAGCCGACAGAAAGCCTCTCGGCTTACTTGATGAACTCGGCCACCGTGATCGCCTCCACTCTCCCGAACACCCTAGTCCCTCTGGTGGCTCCGACCTCTGTGCCTTATGCGTTTGCCAATGCGACGTTCACCCCAAGCATCGGTCTCATACCAACTGCAGGAGCGGGCGCGTCAACCTACCAGCCTCGGATCACAGCTGCTACGGGAGACTCTTCGATTCCAGTGATAGCCAACGACACGACCCCCCTGCCGGTCCCTTCCAACCCTGCCTCCAACTTTGGACAACAGAACGGCTCGTCAAGGATCCTAGATATTGCAGGGTCGGTTCTCTCATCCACCCTCTTTGCGTTTGTCATGGGCATGGCGGTGACCTTGGTCTCCATCGGTTGATGGCTGCCCTTGAACCCGTTTCTGAACCGAACAGTCTTCCCTCTTCCACCCCTTTTCCCCAAGGTACTGTGGAGCGTAGCGCCGTCAAGGATGGCTAGCTCTTGATGGACTTTTTATCCCCCGGTTTATACCCTCCCCTTCCCCCCTGGTTCTTTGAGGAACTTGAATCCGAACCGTTGCACCCATATCCACCTTTCGTGTTTCGTGTAATCCATTTCGAACATATACCCACCCTACATGCGTGCAAGACGTCGATCGGAAAAGTGACCCACCGTCCACAGGTCACGAGTCAACCGACCCGCTTGGCTCGCATTCGTCAAAAGGTGGGAAAAAAAAAAAGGAATGTGAAATAGGCGGGAACCATCCACGACGGCGAAGATCAAAGTGGATTCGAGATATGGAGCAAGTCACGAAAGGAAGAAGGTGTAAAAAAGCATGACACTTTGGTTGATGTTTTTTACGTAACAGTGGTCGTGTACGCAGGAATGAGTGGTGACTGTAGGAAGGTCATGTTGACGGCGGATAAGATCACACACACGGCACAGCCTCCACTTTTTCATACGTACTGTACCTCACTTCCAGGGTCCTCGCGTGATCGGTTGGCCGGTCAAGCACAAGCCATCATCCCAGCCATAGGGTGGGAACCATGGGGCCTCTTTCTCCCCCATCCTCTCATATCCTCTCATCCTCTCATCCTCCCTCACCCCTCCCCTATCTCATCTGTGATTAATGTGACTCGGCTTCCATACAGCACCATCACAGCCACCAAGGCCTCTCGACCTCTGGAAATCAATATCTTCCTCTTTCACTCACTCTACTCTCTCTCCATCCCTTCCATTCCCCATCAACCTCCCCTCACCCCCGCCCACCCCATCTCCCAATCCCGATCCCATCCATCCGCACTCTTCCCTTGACAAAGCTCCTCCCCTCCAGCTCTCTCACGAAACGATCAGATCCAGTTTCAGAAAAACCCATCCCTTCAGAGAGAGAGATAAACGTCGACACACCCCACCCCAACCCCCACCTTCCAGGCTGAGACGCTCGCCCCACCATCATGTTCATCGTGGATGCCGTCGTTTTCACCTTTGCGATCGCCTTCAGCGTCTGCCTCTCCCTCCTCGTCTCCCAACCCTTCAACGGAGCCATCGTCCGACTTAGGGCAAACTACCTTCCAAAGGCAGTCTCTCTAGACAACGTCCTCGAGGATGGCCAATCCTCGACCAACCCGAGGGCGATCAGCGCTTTCCTTCTCTCCGAGAGGAGGTCGGCCGCAAAGATTGGCCCCGTCGTTTCCGGCGTCTTTGCCATGCTCGCCAGGACGAAGAGGCTGGAAGGATGGCAGGGTGTCTACAAGGGATCCGCTCCGGTGGCCTTGCAGCTCATCCTCCTCAGCTTCATCACCTTCCTCTTCTTCGACTCCACCGGCTCTTCCACCAGCGCCGGAGGTCAGTACAGGGCTGCGCCAGCTGCACCAGGCAAATTCGCCTTCTTATCCAATCTCTTCTTCATGGCCTTCGTCTCCCTCGTCGCTCTGCCTTTGAACGTCATCACCTACAGGTGCGTTCCTCATCTCACACCTCCCTTCCTCACCCATCCATTCTGGCCTTGCTTGGCCGAAAAAGAATCGTGTTCGCTCACTGAGAATTGCCCTCCCCTCACCTTGCTCTCCTTCCCAACCTTGCTCTCAGAACGATCGTTCATCCTCGACCCTTGCCCTTGAGCAAGCCGCGAGAGAACCTGAAGGAGCTGCTCTCCTACTCCGAGTTCACCCAGCCCTGGAGAATCTACTTGCTTCCAGGTCTCATCCCAGCCACGCTCGCTCACGTCGCCTGGATTGGACTCGCGACCAGGCTCGTTCGCCAAATGACCGTGCCTAGCCTAGGTGGATTGCCAGCTGCGCAGCCAGCGGACCCCAACTCGGACACGTACAGTGGACCCAACTCGAGTATGCTCGAAGTGAGCTCGTTCGGCCTGGCCGTCTTCCTGGTCTGGAACGTGCTCAGCGTCCTGGTGCTCGCACCTCTGGAGTGTGCGACTGTTCGGCTTTCCACGCAGAGGCCAGAGAGGCAGCAGCCCCTCCACAGAGCTTACGCCAGGATCCCAACCTCTGACGGACCCTCACCCTTTAGTCACCAAGCCACCGCTGGAGCTCAAGCCCAGCCTGGAGGCGTCTACTCGGACGAAACCCCAGCCGTTGGCAGGCTCTCGAACGACAAGCCACTTCCCTCTTCCCCCGACGCCGGAAGACCCAGTTTCGCCATCGAAGACGAGGACGAGGATGAGACCGACAGGAACGACCAACCAAAGCCAGATGGAGACGAACCGACGTCTGTCGGTGCCAAGAAGAGCGCCAACAGCCCCACGGACGGATCATCCGACCCCGTCGCAGGCAAGGCTCAGCCCCACCGGGTGCTCGGGGGCATCTCTTCCATCCCCAGGCCCGCCCCAACCCAACAACCGACGCCGCCTTCGTACAAGAGGCCCAACCTCTCCTCGGAACCTCCAGAGCCGGTGATCGCGCTGAGACCCTGCGACGAGCCTCAGAGCGCCGAGGAAGCCGCCCAGGAGTTTGGAGCGCCGGTGGTCCAGAGGTACGAGGGCCTGATCGACTGCCTCAACAAGATGGTCGACGAGGAAGGTCTCGAGAGCCTCAGCAGGGGAGCTTGGGTCACCCTCTTGGGCATCTTTGCTGGAAGCTTCAGCTGAAGAGGAAGCAGAGCAGGAAGGGGTCAAGCGAGGTTGGCTCACACACGATCCCCTTCCCCCACCCCTCCCAACCCCCTTTCTGCTGGGTCGATCGACTCGAAGATGTAGCCTTCTTTTCCCCCCTTCTCTTTCTTCTCCCCCCCCCCCCCCTCGTCTGTTCCCATGGTCTGTCATTTCATGTAAGGAGAAAGAATGACTCATGATGACCGATCCCCACCCCCTCTCTCTCGACGTTGGCAACCTTGAATCAAACCTGTCTCGAAAATGAAAGGGCAGAGCTTCGTCTCTGACTCTCCCAAGAGATGAGGAATCCCCCTAGTTGGGGGGAGGGGTCACTCTGATCCGGATCGTTCCCCCCGCCCTAGCAGTGGACAGAGGGGATGGATCGTGCAAAAGGGGAGGGGGAGATCTTCGGTTTTTCCTTCCACACACACGGGAAGGAAGGAGGAGTACCCAACCCTTTGCCCGGGGGGGTTGAAGTTCTTCAAGGGTTCAACTTAACCCCGTCCCAAGATAGGAGGGAGGGAGAATAATCCAACGATTGATCTGCGTGAATACAGCCAAGGGTTGCGCAAGCAATTCGCTTTCCCGTCTCTCTAGGGGGGCCCCTTGTTCCGACTTTCCCCCCTTCACTCGACCTACTCGCCTCTGCATTCGCCTCTCCGCTCTCACTGCCCGGTCGACCGACTTTTATAAGAAATACTCGACGGCATCGTGCTGGAGGTGTGACGAGAGAGCCGGCGTTGGAGTAAGAAAGCACGAGAGACGCGGGAGTGGGTGGTTGGTCAGGTCTGCCCCGAAAAGTGGGAGGGTTCACACACGAGTCTTCTTCGCTTTGCAAAGTAGGGAACGAGGTTGGAAGAGAGAGGGTGGGTGTCAGCTTACCTTTTGCTGAGCGGCTTGAGCGGGGCCGTCCGTCTCGTTCTCCGGTGCGGCTTCGAACGTGTTGAAGTACCTTGTCCCGTTGGGTCCCACTTCGAGGATCGAGGCCAGGTTGCCGCACCTGTAACAGTAGTTCGGCGCCGACCAGACGGTGCTGAGCCTGTCGTCGTAGAGGACGCTGAACCCCTCCATGCAGAGCTGGTGGGCCCTGAGGATGTGCGACATATTGTTCCTCTCAAGGAAGTGTTTGACCACCGAGGCTCCGAACGTGTAGCCTGCACCCCTCGGCGAGATCGCGAACTCCTCCTTGTCCGGGTCCGGATCCGACCATACCAAGTCGGCCATCGGCCCTTCGTGAGGGATTTCTGGTGAGCGAAGGAAGGGGCGGGAAGGGGAAAAGGCTTTGTTTAGGGGGCCAATTCTACATGACGAGACCTTCCCATCCACCTATCCCCACTTTCGTAATTCCCTTTGAGCAAAAGAAAGACCTACCTCTGAACCTGTCGATGATCTTGATCTGATCAATGTAGTGGACGGACGGTGACAGTCCTCCGTGTACGCAGAAGATGGCGTCGTCGATGACCACGGAGAGGGTGAGGAAGTCGAACATGTCCGTGAAATACGTCCATACGTTCGCGCTGCCGTACTTCCGTTGACATTCGGCGTAAAAGCCGTAGGTCTAGGAAGAGGTGGTGTAGGGAGGGTTGAGAGGGAGAGAACGAAGGTGTGTGTAAGTGGAGAATCCACTCGGCTTGAGGTGGGTTGCATGCAGAATCTGAACCTTTTCGCTCTGCCAATGAAGGGGTTGGAGGGCCAAATTCGAGTGGAGCTGGGGTTGGACTTGTAAGCCTCACCTGCGTTACAGCCCTACTCTCGTGATTCCCTCTGATCAGTTGGACCCTGTCCGGGTACCGTAGCTTGAGACAGGTGAGAAGCGATATGGTCTCGACCGAGAAGAGGCCTCGGTCCACGTAATCACCAAGAAAGAGATAGTTTGTATGCGGTGAGTATCCACCTATCCGGAAGATCTCCAACAGATCGTAAAATTGGCTTTGGATAGTTCACCGGGGGTGTGGGTCAAGAGAGGCGGTTTAATTTTGCAACATCGAAGTTTGATCCGTGGGGATGGGATCTGGTAAGTTTTTTTTTTCCCTGTCGAAAAGCCTGCCGGATCTCGCCAGTGCCTTCCTCCATGGAGAGAGGATATGCCTCGGTCCGTCATGAGGAGGTGGGTTCCCCGTGCCATCAACTCACCCATGGATATCACCAACGACCGTGACGGGGGCGCTGATGTGAACCACATTGCTCTCCCTCATCAGCAGCTCCTTTGTCTTTTCGCATATCTCCTTCAACAGCGCCTCTCCCAGAAGTTGTTTCCTCAGCAAGGTCGCGATACAAGCGTCCAGGTCGAACGCCATTTTCCCCCCACTCCCGTTTGCGAATCGACAAGAGCGTGGTGTATGATTGGTGGTTTCTATTGCCCCTCTGCCCTTCTTCTTTATTCGATACCTTTCCGACTTTGGGGTTTGCCTCCTCGTTTGAGGTTCGTTTCTTCGCTCAGAACAGGACTTGCTCTTCGATCCTCCACTTTCCCTTTTCCCCTTTCACCTTTGTCTCTTCCTCCCTGTTGACCGTTGATCGTGACCCTGGTCTTCCTCCTTCGTGATCCCCTTTGCAGGATATTAGTGGGAGAAGAAGAAAGATATCCGAACAAACTTTTCTTGGTCCTGTCTGCTTGCTTGTTGGCTGAATGGATGAGTCGAATGGATCTTTCCCTAACTTCAGATATCGTTCACCTGAAGTATGGTGGTAGTGGTGGTGATGATGATGATGACGATGATGAGATGATACAGGATGCAGAGCTGGACTGATACAGATTTCCTTCGTTTCGAGAGAGGCTGGTATTGAGAGCGTCTGTGCCGGGTTTTGGCAAAGTGCCTTGCAAGAGTAGGTTTCGTGGTTGGATCCCTGAGGTCGTGTGACTGAACGAACGTGCTGCTGATTTGCTCGGTTTCCCCCTTTCTATCTTTTCGTGGTTTTCGTGGAAGGCGAAACGACGGGTGGTAGGTGAGCCCGAAGGGTTGTCGGTTTCGCTTTCCTAACCCACCCCCCCCTTGTTGAAGATGGATGTTTGTAAAGCGGTCAAGGGTATCTATGTATGGGATGGCCTTTTTGGGGGGTCAGGGGCGGGAGCGAGAGAGGGGTGTAGAGCCAGAGGTTGCGGGTGGCAAAGTCGTGTGGATCGCGGTGCGAGCGAGGGGCTGCCTCTTTTTTTTTCCGGGCTGCGCCTTAAACCCGGGAGAAGATGCCAAGGACGTAGGTGCAAAGGAAGGAAGAGGAGAGTGAGGATCCCTTCCTAATACAAAAAACCGGTGAGAAAAAGAGAGGTGAAGAAGGTGAAAGGAAAGGACAGGTGATGGCTGTTGGTGAAGCTCTGACCTCGAGTGGTTCCCTGCCAAGGAAGAGAAGGGTGAGAAGAGAGCGGGATGGAGTTCCATCATAGGGGTTGACTCTGACTCTCTCTCTGTCTGTCTCTGTGTCTCTCTCTCAAAATCGGGGACTAACAACCTGGCTCCGACGCCGGGTGATCGGGACTCGACCCACCCAACCAACACTCACAGAAACCTCGCTCACTACTGACCATTCCCAACCCAACCTTTCCATCCTAGCACCACCCTAACCATTCTACCCTAGGCAAGTCCTGCCCACGTCGGACCAGTGCTTGAAGGCAAGAAAAGGGGATGAGGAAGGAAGAGGAGGGAAAGGGAGAAGGAGAAAACGAGCCATACTTCCTACACTTACCCGCTCATACACATCTGATGCGAGTCCAACCTCTCTCTCACACATCTTCTCTACTCTCTGTCCTTTTCTCACCTCTCAACCATTTCTATCTATCTCTGGTGCATGGTGGTAGCAAATGGAGAGTACATCATAGCACAATGGCTCTGAGCCGAAACTACCTCCTCCTCCTCCTCCTCCTCCTCCTCCTCCTCCTCCTTCTCGCCCCCCTTCCCCTCGCTCCGATAAGAACAACTCTGCTCCTTTTTGATCGAGTCCCTTCACTGCCTTTGTGTTCGCTCTTGCAGTCCCGTCCTCAAGGGACTTCCCTCTTCCATCTTGTGCAGGCTTCGGTAGGTATGAGTGTGAGTGTGAGTGTGAGTGTGAGTGTGAGTGTGAGTGTGAGTGTGAGTGTGAGTGTGAGTGTGAGCGAGTGTAGAGCATGTCATTCGCTGAATAAACACAACCATCACTTTTTCCAGTCATTCCAATCTAACATCATGCATCAATTCATCCCATTCAATGGTAAGCTGAGAATGGGGTTGGATAAAGAGAGCTGAAGAAAGATCCCGAAAGAAAGACGGTGTGATGAACTTCCAGCATAGGAACACCGAGAGCTTCTCTCCTACGCTGAGCCAAGGGGCCAGCTTGCGTCGATGGTGGGATCCTCTTCCATAGTACCATCATCTTTTCCCTTCTTTTCACAAAAGGAAGCATATTGCAAGCTTGTTGATTCGTCTGAAACTTTCGAAGAATTTTCGCGTTTGCTCGAATTATCAAGGTCTGTACCAGCGAAACCATTGCCTTGTTGAATTCCCGTCGGGGGGGTGTGGCCGTCATTCCTGACCTCCTTTCTAAAGCATACAGCTTCACCTCCAGAGGGCTGCTTGATCCGATTTACTCCCATCTTGACATCTTGAGATGATTCAAATCGGGTCGCTCCGAGCTTCCCAGTTTCCTCATTCTTATTTTTGTAGGTATCGAAGGCATCGTCAACAGCGACATTGCCATCTTCACGCTGGCCATCAGCCTTTTCTTTCTCGATTCTGGCAAGTTCTTCCAGTGTGGCTTTAAGGCGTGCCCTTAGCAGCGCCTCCTTGTCCTCCCTTGAATCGAGAGGCAGTGGTTCATCTTTCCGCCTTGCTGGCTCTACCGAGCCGCTTTCATGGGGGTTCAACTTTTTCTCAAGATTTTCGAAGTAACATTCGCCTTCCTCGAGGGATGGGTCCGTTGAATCTCCCTTGATATCTCTGTCGAGCTCAGTGGGAATCGTCGCTTTCTTATCCTTTAACATGCTGTCTTTCTCCTTGGTGGCTAAAGTCTGGTAGTCACGTTGGTGTCCTCCTCTGGAGTCAAGCTCACACTCGCGCCTTCGCTGACGGTCACCCGAGGCGTAAGGTGAGACGCCAACGCGACATTCTTCCCTCATGTCCTTGTTCAGGGAGTGACGTGGTGATTTCAGCTGAAACGATCTCTGCCTCTGGCCTCCGTGGCCAATCACATTTGCTTGCCTGCCGAAAAGCGGTGACGGACGGTCGGCATATTGAGGGGATGAGATGGATCGAGGCGACCACCCAGCGCCTCGATCGCGAGCCCAGGATTCCATTTCTCCCGCTTTCCATTTTGCACTTTCACCAACGCTTCTTGAGGGCGGGTAAAGACATGCCTTAAAATCGACAGTATCCCTATCATCCGAAATCTGATTCGACCAAGGCCTGTTTCTTTCACCATTTGCTGACAGCCTGGCGCTGAGCCCGGTCGATTTGTTCCAGGTGGCTGAACTCTCGCAAGTCCGAACGATTTTTGTGTCGTCAAAGTCACGCTTTGATCCGCTTGCGCTCGTCCCAACGTCTTCTGACGGGCGCATCCAGGTGGAGAGCTCTTGCCCCTCGGCAATGCTTGGAGCGTCGGGAGAATTCCGTGCATCCACATAAAGAAACTCTTTGGCGCTGACACTATTGGATACCTTTGTCGCCTCTGGATTTATTGATCCGGACTTTTTTCGGGGAGGGGAAGAGGAATTAAAATGGATGAATGAGTGAGAATCAGTCGACCTTGAGGTAGCGGGTCTCATAAAATTTGTCGACTTTTCTTTGAGTATTTTTTTGAGTTTTTTCATTTCTTCCCCGACTCACCAAGGCCTTGAGTTTTTCCAGTGCAATGAACTTGTCGATCTCACTCTAGGGCAAGCAAGGAAAGAATGGAATCATTCAGAATTCTCTCGAGCTCCAGATTAGGAGTCAGAGGTAGCCAAAAGAATTGAGGCGACACTGATCTAAGCTTCACTCACAGTGAATCTGCTTGAAAGATTGAAGTTCGAAGCTGAGTGAAACCCAAGCGAGTGAAACGAGGAATGGCCGCCTGCTGGAGCGGACTTTACCTGATCCATGAAGTATAGGTCTCAAAAGCAGCGATTTCAGCCATGAGTCGAACGAACACACAGACTGGAACAAGAGCTGCGAGAAATTGAACAACGGAGAAAAAGATCGATCGCTCACCTCATGGTGGGAAGCTCTCAAAGTGGTACTTCCGAAACCCGGGGCCCGAGGCTCATCAGCTCGAGCTTCAACCTTCCCACTTTTATGGTCCACATCCTTGTCATATTTTGAGGTTACCAGCGCAGAAAAGAAAGCCACATCCGAAGTCAGAACTGAGGGAAGACGCCTTTCCAGATCATCGACTTTTTCTTTGACCAAGGCTCAGCTCACCACATCGGGCCAACTGCGATCGCTGGCTTTTCGGGGTACTCCCTTTTCCAAATGCTCGAAGCATGACTCAGAGGGATATGAGATCCCACTCGATTCCGGGCCTTGGGCTCGCCTCGTACCCGTCTCAAGAACTCTTGTTCCTTGAGTCTTCCAAGTCCCTGGTCCACCCACTTTATCTGCTTCGTCACAGCGAATCTGGTTCCACAAAAGGGCATAGAACCGGAAAAAAGCTTTCAACTAGAGCACGTAAAACTTAGAAGCGGATACTAATATACACTTACGCTTCGATCTGAAGAGAAAGACTTTTCATCGTCCAAAAGCCTCTGTGGCTCTCTTTCGAAACTTTTGGTTTCTGTGGATTCGATGCCATCGGCTCGAATCTGGAGACAGGGAGAGAAGGTGAAGAGTCCATCCCGTTCAGAAGAGACCTTGCGCGATTCGAATGGCTTCATCCTCTCCGGGTTCAATTTCATATGATATTCCCACCTCGGGTGTCACCTGGACTGACAGGGGATTGGCGCTCGAAATTGGACTGGTCCTCCGGCTGAGAATCGTTGGAGACTTGAAGGTATATAGTTTCGGCGATGGACTTTGCTCATGTTGGAATGGACTGTAGGGCGAGCGAGGAGGATACGTCTCTCGTCTCATCCTGTCGAGGGGGCTCTGATCATTGTTAGGATTCCATCCATAGTCTCTATAGCTCCTAGTCGATTTCTGGCCGTCATCAATCGTTTTCGGGTATTTATAGTGAGGTTCTCCCGGTGGACCGGCCGGTGATTCTCGAGCTCTTTTCATTCCCCTGTAATCCATATGGCCATTTGGAGCTTCGAATCTAGCATACTTCAAAGCATCGTCAGTGTACCTGCCAGAGGATGCAATCATGGACTCCTGATGAGAGCTCCTTGGCAGCTCCGATTCGTAATGGTTCCCACTGTAACCACCTCGGTAGTGGTGATAGTGGTGGCGAAGGTTTTTCTCTTGCGTGAAGAACGTGCTCCGCTTCTGCAAGAGTGGGGAAAGGGAGGAGAAGGAGAAAAGTTGGTCATGGAGAGTGGATTTGGGGCGAGCGAATCAGATTCAAGCGCCGCATTTGTTTCGATCCACCACCGTCTTCGCAAGTGGCGTCCTTACCTCGGCTTGATACGGCCGCGGTTGTATGCGTTGGAAATCAGGCCTTTTTGGCTGCAGGTGACCATGGTCGATAGATGATTCAGAAATTTCCAGCAGGGGTAAGCAACCAGTAGCTTCCGAGCTGCTTTTTGACCCTTGCGGAGTCGGTTCTAAAGGTTAAAAGATCTTACACACCTTGGAGCCATGTTTGGCGCGTAGCTCCCGGTAAGCAGGCGTCCCTGTACGTGCTTGGTCCGTCATGGAGAGTCCATGGGGTGGGTCGTGGTTGATGTAGTCACACAGTGCTCCACTTGCCTTGACAATATTCCACTCGAAGGAGGCCCACGGTGGGACGCTAGGCCTTTCATTGAACCTTTTGCTGGTCAAGGGGACCAGCTTTAACAAGACATGCGAGACGGATTTCGTGTTCCAACTGAAGTGTCGGAAACGATTGAAACTCAGGACGCTTCCGTCGTCGAGCCAGTAGCGGTAGTAATAGAGGCAATCGGTGGGAGGGTCAGCGTTCTGGCTGTTGACCGAGATCTCGACTCTGAATCCGACCATGGGTCGCTCTCCACTCTTGCTGAATGCGGAGCCTTGGAGGCGAGGTGGGAAGGAGAAGCAAACGTCGAAGTCTGTTCCCCTTGGAGCCTTCACCTCTGCTGAAGCGCTTCTACCATCCTGTCCATACGTCTTGACGTGCTTCTCAGTCAAGGACCATTCGCCGTCCATCTCATGATCAGGGGACCTTGGCTGCCTGGGACAGATCCAAGCTACGCAAGAACGGATGGCGGGCATTTCGACCGAAGTCGATAGGCGGAATGAGAGGGAAGAATCGACCTTGATAGGTCAAGCGGGTAGGGAGAGGATGAAAGATGGATGCGCGAGGAAGAGAGGGGCTGCACTGCAGGGTGGAATGGAGGGGGGTTGATGGAGGAGGTTATAGGCTGGATTGGAGGAGCGTTCTTTTAAGGAGACGGAGGAGGGCAAGTTTGGATCTGGAAGGGAGGCTCCATCTTCAAGATGAAAGAATGTTCAAGGGAAGGAAAGCTCGGAGGATGCTTTGAACGTGAGTGGTTGAGGTGGCAAAAGTCGAAAGCGGGGCTGTGGTCTTCTGGTCCCATCGCGCCTCATTTGATCCACATTGCCTCTCTCCCCACCACTTTCTGACCTGCCCATCTGATTCCACGCAAGCGGCCGGCATGGTCCCTCCTTTTCAGATCATCTTTTTTTCTTTTTTTTTCTTTCTCTTTCCTTGACTTTGGATCGGGGAAGGAGAGCCGGAGGGAAGGCTTTCATTTTCATCTTCATTTGACTTTATTGGAATCTTGGGTCTTTCACTACCTTCATTTCGTCTTCTTTGAAACACTTACCCGAAGCGGAAAGGAGGGAGATGGGACAAGAAGCTTTGATCCAAAGAAGTCCTTGTCGACCCCGACCCGAGCTACCTTTTCGAGATCCGAAGGGAGAGGGGAAAACAAAGGGGGAGGGGAGGATGAAGGGGAAGAGAGGGGGAGGAGGAAAAGAAAACGGAGGGAGGAGATTAGCAGAGTAGGATCAAGGTGTACTGTACTGTACGCTACCGTATGTGCTGTTGGCTTGGGTAGGGTGGTCGAAGATGAGAGCAATCTCAAATGGGAATGGGAATGGCCTTGGGGAAGGAGAGGGAGGGAGAAACAAAGAAAAGCGGAATGCATACAGACCCATTCAGAAAAGCATTGTTGGAAGGGCGGGGCAGAGGGCCTGTCCTTTGCTAGTTGTTGGATGGCATTTACAGTTTTTGGCGAGGTGATTCATCTATGATCGGCGTCTCCTCCAGAATCGTCGCCATGCATCATCGGATCTCGCCATGTCGAAGGACGACTTGACCATGCATCGATGCAGTCTGACAGTGGTCATGATAATGGAAGAGAATGGACGAGGCACGATGATCTCAACAACCAACGGATCGTTCATCGATCGGGGCCAGAAGGAGCTTGTAGTGGAGGTGAAGTATCACGTGACACAAAACAACGTGGGTTGGGTTCTCTTTTTTCTTTTCTATTTTCTTCCCTTCCTTCTTCTTTTTTTTCTTTTTCTTTTTAACTTTCCGAAAGGGAAAAAAAAAAAAAAAAATCACAAGGGGAAGGAAGCAGGGGAGTTTGGGAGCATTGGCAAGAAGAAGAAAGAAGAAGCCAAAGACGCAGAGGAGGGGGCTTTCCTTTCCGTCTTCCTCTCTCCTCCCCTCCCTACCTACTACATGCCCACCTAGCCAACAGCATACAGCATCCTTTCACAAGGAGTGACGCTGGTCAGCCTGATCCCTTCCCCTTCCCCCCAAAGTCTCAATCTTCCGCTCTTGACAGGTCTCCAATCAAAACCAACCTTGATCAAACCAGAGCCTCTCTCTTACTCTGCCCCTCCCCGCCTTTCAACACCTCGCCAAACATGGCAAAGACCATCGACTTCCTGGCTTCTGACGAAGAAGACGACCCCCGCGGATCCTCCTTGCATACATCCACCAAACGCCAAAGGAGCTCGGCGACCAAACCTCGTGGCAAGCGAGCCCGTAAGGGTGATCAAGACTCAGATGACGACATCGATATCACCTCTTCCCTTCTCCCTTCCAACCCCTCCACCTCTTCCAACGACAGCAAGCTGAAGGGCAAGGCCAAAGCCAAGCTTCCTATCTCAAAAGCTACCACTGCCGCTACCAACGCTTCGGCCGTTCAAGATGAGGATCATGACCCCGAAGACGATGCGGCTTTCATCGCTCAAGTGATGCAGCAGCAGAACAAGAAGGCTGGAGCCGAGATGGCCAAGACCATCACCAGCTCAAAGTCCAAGGGCAAGAACAAGCTCGGTAGCGGAATCGTCACTGGCGGTGGCAGCTTCCAGAGCATGGGGCTTCATCCTTCTCTCCTCAGATCCTTGCTCCTCAGAGGCTTCACCACACCCACTCCGATCCAGCGCCAGACCATCCCTTCCATCCTGGCTCAACCTCCCAGGGATCTGGTAGGCATGGCCAGAACCGGCTCCGGAAAGACCCTGGCTTACCTCATCCCTTTGATCCAAAGATTGAACGGAAGGCACTCTAGGACCTTTGGCATCAAATCCTTGATCCTCTGCCCTTCGAGAGAGCTTGCCCTTCAGATCCTAAAGATCGGCAAGGAGATTGCAAGGGGCTGGAAGGCTGACCCTGGCGAGGGGCAGGATGGGAGAGGGGAGGCCATTAGATGGGCGATGATCGTTGGTGGTGAAGGGCTCGACGAACAGTTCGCCCTCATGGCCAACAACCCGGACGTGGTGGTGGCCACCCCTGGTCGTCTGTTGCACCTGACGGTCGAGATGAACCTTGACCTCAAGGCGGTCGAGTACGTCGTCTTCGACGAAGCCGATCGGCTCTTCGAGATGGGTTTCGCCGCCCAGCTGGAGGAGCTCCTTCTCAGGTTGCCACCTTCCAGGCAGACGCTCCTTTTCTCGGCCACCCTGCCCAAGACGCTGGTCGAATTCGCAAGGGCTGGACTCCAGGCCAATCCAAAGCTCGTTCGACTTGACGTGGACAGCAAGATCAGTTCCGAGTTGAGGATGTCCTTCTTCAGCGTCAAGCCCGCAGAAAAGGAGGCCGCCCTGCTAGTCATATTGAGGGATCTCATCGGAGTCCCCTTCGGTGAGCAGGCGGAGAAGGACGAGGACGAGGAGGAAATGTACGAAGAATCGGACGATGGCGAAGAGCCTAGGTCGGCTCGTGGCGGAGGACGAGGTGGCAAGATCGGCTCCAGGGGTAGAGGCGGCGGCGGGCGGAAGGGGTTCGCGAGAGGCGGCAAGGCGGGTGTCGTGGCTGGTAAGAAGCGAAAACGCCCTTTGAACGGCTCGGACCATCTCCTACCCCACCAGACCATCATCTTCTGCGCGACCAAGCATCACGTCGAGTACCTCCTCCTCCTCCTCACCACCGCAGGCTACGCCTGCTCTCACATCTACTCCTCCCTCGACCAGGCTGCGCGTTCGATCCAAATGTCCAGGTTCAGGAGGGGCCAGACCAGCTTGCTCGTCGTCACCGACGTGGCGGCGCGTGGTATCGACCTGCCGGTGCTCGAGCACGTCATCAACTACGATTTCCCGCCCCAACCGAGGATCTTCGTCCACCGTGTGGGAAGAACCGCAAGGGCCGGTAGGACGGGTTGGGCATGGAGCCTCTGCACCAACGCCGAGCTGCCCCACCTTTGCGATCTCCAACTTTTCCTCGCGCGTCCCCTGGTCTCGTCCCACACCCTGGTCAACCAGAAGGACGAGGATGCTCCCGCCCTGGACGTCCATGGCAACTTGGTCCTCGGTACCTTGCCGAGGGATAAGTTGGACCCTGAGACCGAGTTCATCACGAACGGTATCATCAACACTTCTTCCAACACCGCCACAGCTCTGCCTGCCCTGAAGCAGGTGGTGGTCAGGGCTCAAGGCATGTACGAAAGGTCTCAGGCCAAGGCCAGCCAGGAGAGTCACAGGAGAGCCAAGGAGATGGCGAAAGCTGGCGAAGCGAGCGGATCCATGGCGCTCGCCTCTTCCGAGAAACCCACATGGGCACTGGCAGGCTCGCCCTTGGAAGAGATGGCGGTCCATGACATCATCAAGAGGCCGAAAAAGTACGGCCTCAAGCCATTGAGCAATGACGTTGCGATCGAGAGGGCGGGCTTGGGAAACCTGGTCAAGGAGGTCTCTTCCACCAAGAACGACGTCAGCAAGGCGGCCGAACAGGAGGCCGCTCGAGCCGCTCTCCTTGCCAAGGTCAACGCCTTCAGACCGGGGGAGACCATCTTTGAGATCGGCGCCAGGGGAGAAAACACGCCTCTCGGCGTCCTCATGAAGAGCAGGAGGAAGACGA
Source organism: Violaceomyces palustris (assembly GCA_003144235.1). Lineage (NCBI taxonomy): Eukaryota > Fungi > Basidiomycota > Ustilaginomycetes > Violaceomycetales > Violaceomycetaceae > Violaceomyces > Violaceomyces palustris. Next base: position 49,732 of record KZ819716.1, on the reverse strand, counting down.
TGGAGGTAAAGAACCAACGTGCCAACGCTCTGGAGAGGAGGCAGAAGGAACTCGAAGGAGGTAAAGCTGTTGGTGACGATGCTCAAGTCGAAGACGACGACGACGATAACGATGAGGACCCCTTGGAATCTCACGAACAGCTACAAGAGCTATCCGAAGCGGACGAGCAAGACATCCTCGACGTCTTCGATACGACCAAATCGGGTGGCAAAAAGTCTAGCAGCAAGATTTCTCCCGAGTCTTCAGATTCCGAATCGGACCGTCATGATGACGACGACGACGACGAGTCCAAGGACCCCAGAATCTCGTCCAAGGCTAAGACGAGAGTAGGGACCACCATCGGAAAGGCCAAGTCGGCCAAGAAGTCGTTCAGGGACCCCAACTTCTACCTCGAGTACGAGCAAAAGGACGCCAAGACGGAGAAGGGATACTCGATAGAATCGTCCGCCAAGGACTCCTTCCTCCAGCAGGCGAGGAATGCCACTTTTGACCTGAACGGCGACGACTCTGGCGTCTTGGGGACTCAGTCTCAGGCTCCCAACTCCTCCAGGTGGGACACGAAGAAGAAAAAGTTCGTCAAGGGTGACGGCACAGGTTCGGACAACAAGAAACTCATCCGGACCGAGTCCGGACTCAAACTTCCAGCCTCTTTCCGATCAGGAAGGTTCGAAGAGTGGAGGAGGGAGCAGAGGCTCGACATGCCAAAGGTTGGAGAGCTCGAATCCGATCTGCCCTCCCACCTCGTCTCCCGTCACGTGAGAGGAGGAGCGGGAGGATCCTCCAACACCAAATTCAGGCACAACAAGGTCCAAGAGCCGAAGAGGTTGGACCCACTTCACAAGGATTACCACAAGAAGTTCAAGTCCCGTCAAACTTCAAGTCAGGAAGGCGGTGGCGGAGGTCCGACCCCCTCCTCCTCCTCCTCACGCGACTCGGCTGCCAAGAGAGGTGGTGGTGCTGGTCGTGGAGCCTCGACCGGGGCCAGAGCCAGGAACGAGATCAAGTCAGCTAGGGAAATCCAAAAGCAGAGAGACATCATGAACAAGAGGAAGGCCAAGAACGCTAGAGCTCCAAAGAGGGGTGGTGGTGGTAGTGGTCGAGGTGGCTCAAGGGGTGGAAAGACAAGGAGCAGTAGCAGTAGGAGTCGCTGAGCCTCCTCTAGACCCAAGGATTTTTGTAGCACCTCTACTCCAATTTCGAGATCGATCATTTTTTTCTTCCAACTTGAAAAGCTTTTCGTTCAAACACACACTATGCAGAAAAGAAAAGGAAAAAAGGAAAAAAAGGGGGCTGTGCTGTTGTACACATCTCTCGACCTCTTTCGGATCGCTGATGTTGACCCTTTCCCTCCCTGCAACAACCCCTCAGTCTCCTAGAAAGGTTTTGCTCAAGGTTAAGGCTGAGGTTCAGATTATGAAACATGCTCGACGGGGGATATGATACTGCTGCTGTGAGCCTAACCCTACACATAGAGGAGGGGAGGTTGCCGAGGCGGGAAGAGAGAGAGATAGAGAGAGAGACTGTGCCGAAAAATGAAGTGTTGCGATGGTAAGTGTTGTGCAGGATACATTTTGAAAAAAGTAAGGAGGAAGATGGGAAACAAAGATAAGATATGAAGAAGTAGACGAGTAGAGAATGTGGGCGATCGGCTTTTTTCCTTTAGAAAAATTTCGCCTCGATTTGTGTGCTCATGACACATGCTCTTCTTCGTTATGCGAGGGACTATCACAACATCCGATCTGGGATGGATGGCAGTCGATCGAGCGGGATTCGGCGAAAAACATGGGTAGTAGAGGTCAAAAGACTCCCGCTCGACGCTTCGCCTTCCTTCGTTGGTGAAGCGGCCGGTGCTGTGCTCCGTCCCAATCGCTGTCCCAGGCCGGGTTGGGCGAGACGATGCGGATCGGCCTGGGCGCTTGGGACTTCGCTCCATGTGTCCCTTCCACTGAGGCTTTTAAAGGAGAGTCAGACCTTGGGCTGCCGCCGCCCCTGTCTCGCGCCATCGAGCTTGCACTTTCTGCTACTCCTTCTTTTCGGTCGGTGATGGCCCTCTCCAAAGGTACGCTTCTGGATCTCTCATGGCCGGTGCTGCAAGGTTGATGAGAGCTTGCTTCATGGCTCGGGTGCGACGGGTCGTCCGAGAGAACATGGGCGAGCGCGGCGAGCGCCTCGCTCCAGTATCGACCAGCTGCGACGCTGGGCCCGTGGTGAGGAACGAGTCCACTTCCAGGGGTCGACGCACCGCTGGCCCTGGAGCCATCTGCTGGGCTGAGAGGGGGAGGATTGTCGAGGCAGTGCTTCAAGTGATCCCAAGCGCCTTCCTGAGGAGGTGATGTGGCGCCTACTACCATGGGAGTCGAGCATTGGGCCAAGGAGGGTCGGCATCGAGTGCCGCTCGAGTTTGACAACGCCCTCTGTTGAGACGGTGGTCTCGACATCCTCCTGCTTCCGGGCGAGAGCATGCCTCCGTAGAGCGTAGGAGATCCCGCCGCGGAAGAGAGTGTGCCTGCAGGGTGCCAAGAGCGCCCTCCTCCTTCGGAAGGGTCGTCCGTCTCAGTGGGCCTCCTAAGCCCAAAGGTGAGACCCGAAACGTGATGAACAGGAACATGGGCGAACTTGCTTGGTGTCCCAGGGGTTGATACAGGTGTCTGTCTTCGAGACTGGGGGTGAAGCCAGGACGGAGCCCTCCAGCTGGGGCTGATGGCCCCTGTTGATACCGTCTCTCCATCTGAAAGGGCAAACGTAGTTGGCAGACGCGCTCTGCCCCTAGTGAAAGGAAGTGCTACGCTTGGATTTCCGGGGCTTGCCAGCGACTCGGTCGCAGAAGGGCGCCGCGACGAACCAAGAGCACCCAGAGCCCAGACCTCAGACCCTCGTCGGTCACGATCGGCGCCAGCGCTAGGATCAAAGTAGGAGGCTCCTTCAGCCGCACGGGATGTCGCTGCGGGGCTGGGAGGTGCAGAGTCTTCGAAAGCATCGGGGAGGAAAGAGGTTGGGAAGGTATCGTCCCTGCTGTCCTCGTGCATCGCCGGCTTCTTCCTCGAGAAGCAGGGTCTTGCTAAAGCCTTTTCATGACCATGAGCAGTCGTGTTGTCTTCGATCCCGTCTTCGTCAGAGTTAGCCTCCTGATCCACGTCATCATCATCGTCATCATCCTCTTCTTCCACATCTTCGTTACAACCCTCGTCATCTTCGTCTTCTTCTTCGTCCTCCTCTTCCTCCTCTTCGTCGTCGTCGTCTGAGGCGTGAACGCGTTGCGGGCCATACCAAGACAAAGAGTCGGATCCATCGGAACCTTCGTCACTGTCATCCTCTTCGTCCTCGCTGTAACCGGAACCCGAGTCGGATCGAGGTGGAGGCAGCGACTTTCCTGCATGGAATTTGGAAGTAGGAGCCGGAGACAGAATGGGGCCGCCACCCTTCATTCCCTTGACTCTTTGTTGGTAGGTGAGAGCCGCTGGAGCTGGGCTGACGGAACGTTTCCTGGCGCCCTTAGAGTTGCGCGAATGTTGGGAAAGGGACCGCCTTTCGCGAGTCTCGACCGTCTCGGGCGAGGGCGCGAACGAGAGGCTTCTTCGACCCGTCTCTGGTTGGACGTTGAGATTTCGACCGCCGCCCTGCGCTTGAGGAGCTGGCCTCTCGTCATCACTTGACATGGCGTGGCTGAAGGCTGGGCCGGAAAGTAGCCGTCCAGACTTTACGAACGAGGGCATGGGCGGACCAGGTGCCTTCTTGGCGTGACGCTCGGCGATCTCAGCGGGCGATTGAGCGAACTTGAGCTTCCTGCTAATTCTTGGAGCCGGTGTGGTCGCTAGCTTGGCAGGCGAAGGGGCCATAGTTGCAAATGTAGATGCCTTTTCCGGAGTGTCAAAGACGTTGGCAGCATATATGCAGGATTCGACTGGTCGCTTCACTGGGCCACTGGTTGCCGACTTGGTCGACAGGCAAGGCGACGTCGCGAGGCTCGACGTTCTGCTATCAGCGCGAGCCCTCCAACTCGATCTTGTGGAAGCGCTCTCCTCGCCTGCAGACGAAGTGCTATGCTGGCGTCCCTTGGACGGGCCCGAGTCGGCACCGTTTGGCATGGCTTTGCCCTTGATGCTCCTTTCGGCGGCGCGGGCAGCTCGCTCGGCGGCCCTTTCAAGCACATCATTAGATTCTTGAAACACCAGACATCTTTTGCGCTGGGGTTCCGCACCAGGTGTACCGTCGGTGGCTGGCTCGAGTTGGGTGGGGGCGCAGGCTCTTGATACTCCCGGTGTCAGATTAAGCTGAGGTGCGTCGACTGCCTCGCCTTCAGAGAAAAAGTCAGGGGAAAAGGATAGCCGAGATTCGTTCCTCAACGGTGGCATGCTGATCCGTGTCTGGACGCTAGGCCTCTGCGGCTTGACAGGTTCAACGAAGTGAGTTCTGGGTGATTTTGGCAACAAAGAATGAAGCGACGACCATGCAGAGGCAAGAACTTGATCAGTTTGAGGAGAAACCGTGCCACTTCCCGCTTCAACGGCGAAAAAGTGCCCGAGAAGCTCACCTGGCGACTTGTACTGTCGTACCCGCCTCTCCGTCTCTTGGAGCTTCCATCTTGTGCGACTCGGCTTGAGTGATTGTGCCACCACCATCGCAATCCATCCTCTTGAGGATGCTGCCGCCACAATTCGAGCCGACCCTACATGAAGCCATACTCTTGTCAGCCAGCGCGGCAGAAAGAAGGGAGACCGGTTGCACACTGGATGAATGCTGTTCCTCGCCACCGGGCGAGCCAGGAGGGCTCGAGAAGGTGTGTGATGAGGAACGTTCCGGGCTCATGAAGCCGTTCTGGCTCACCGGGCTGGAGGGGGAGGGAAGGACGCTGGAAGCGGACGGTCCCCGCATGGGAAGGGGCCTTTTACAGAAACTGAGCGGCTCAAGAAGGTTGCCGCCATCGAAGCCTTTGCAAGGAACGGGCTGAGCAAGTCGAAAGCTTGTCTGATTATATGTCGAGTCGGAGGCGAGGGTTTGGGGTGAGGACGTATCTGCGGAGTCGACGGCTTGACAAGGCCGGCCCACATCTTGCTGCAGACCTTTGCCGCCATCCCTGGAAAAGTTCAAGTCGTGCATCACGACGCCAGAGCTGCGGGCTGGGAAAGTGGGTTTCACCCCCACGAAGCGATGGAGAGATCCAAGCTGCGACTTGGACCGGGAGGAAAAAAAGGATAAGTCAAGTAGGAAGGTCCTGGTAGCTGCTAGCGAATAGAAACTTGTGGGAAGTGGGGGAGCTCAAGGCTCAGTTGTGAGCGGCGGCGGTGACCATTAGTGTGGGATGATATTGGTTCAAGCTTTGGTGGCGGGAGGCGGTTTCGCTTCGGATAATCCGACTGTCGCCCTCCTTCTCCTCCTCCTCTTCCTCTCCGTAGAACCAGAAGTTCGTCGTCTAGGCAAGAGTCTGGAAACGGCAGGCGGTGGGAGGCGAGGACGAAAATAATCTCGTCTTACAGGTAGCAGTGAGCCACCAGAGGACACCGGACGACCATAAGAAGCTGAGCTAGGTCTGCCGGCTGCCGTGGAAAGGTGTGAGGTCCTTGTCCGTTTGTTTCCGCCTTCCGACGTGGGAAGGTCTTGAGACTATCGGCTCGTGGAAGCTTACTTTGGTTTCGAAGATGAGGGAGCCGGTAAGAGAACAGCTTTGCTGATGGCAAGTGGACCGAGCGGTTGCCAAAGATTTGGTTGTGCGTGTGGGAGGTGGTGGCGGGTTGGTGACGGTTGACGCTCTTTGTTCCCAACGCTCGCACTAGACCTCGTGCTTTGGTCCGGATTGAGGGATTCGAAAACGTTGATCGCCGCGACTCACTCGAATGGCGAACGGGAGTGGTGCGTGAAAGTGAACGTATTGGAAGGTGGGTTGGTCAAAAAGAGGCAGGGGGCTAAGAATGGAGGCTTCCTTGGTCTTTGGCCTCTCTTTGGTGCGTAGGACGATCGATTGACGGAGGTCGTCAAAGAGAAGGGACCAACGGATGGCTTGCCGTGGAATGATGGTAATGACCACCAGGGCTGAAAGGGCCGACTCGGTCTCTGGGGTAGAGTACTTTTGTTTAAAAGAAAGAAAAGCAAAAAGGAAAGGGGTGGCGAGGCTATTCTTGTTTCGGTAAAGACGAAGAAGGCTGCTTGGCAATTCGAAACGACGTAGCGGATATCAGAGGGGAGGATGAGGGAAAATCAAGAAAAAGGAAAGTTGAGAGAGAAGGGGAAAAAATGTGGAACGTGAGTCCCAACTCCCAAACCATGGCTCTGATTTCAAGACTGGCTGGTTGCGCTGACGGATCAGACGGGTTGCCCAAAGTCACGTTGCGACCTGCGAGTCTCAAGCAGCGTGGCAGGGACGGCGAAGAAAGAAGTGGCAAGTGGCAAAGCCGAGCGATTCCAAACTTTTTACCTCGAAAGGCTTTTAACTCAGCGCAAAGACTTGAGAGGTTTGCGAAGATGAGCGGATTAAAGAGCCATGTCAAGCTCATTACAAAAATCAATCGTTGGTAGGGAAGGCGCAAGTCCCTCAAAAAGCCTCGGCTTGCGGACGGCGTGGTTCGAAGGTACATTCAAGTAGCAACCAAGCAAAGAAATAAAGTAGAATAAAAATAACGGCGAGAGAAAATAGAAAGGAAACCGAGGCAACTCTCAACTGGGTCTCTCTTCACAAACAGCTTCGTCTCGACCCTCTTTCCTCTTCTCTCGAATGACACTCACACACTCAACTCACAACTGTGATTCATGATCGTTTCTTTCCCTTTGGGTTCGAATTCCGTCAGGGAAACCAACCTTTGGCTCCGTCAAGAGGAGGGCGAGCAGGAAGGGGAGAAAGCTCAAGAGGAATCAGATTATGGATGCAACAGGATGAATCACGTCAATAGAGGAATCACCCATGTCATCACAAACAGAAAGGAATCACGATCATGGGCTGCTCGTCCTTGTTTCCAAAGGCATAAATAAGGGGGGCTTGCAAGCATGGGCGAAAAAAGGGGAAAGCATCCAGCAGGGAGGGTAGGTTGCACTGCGAAACGATATGGTCACTTCAACTCAGGCTGTGTTTAGTGGTATACAATTCGAGAAGAGTTCCAAGTTTGGACAAGGGTTTTGTCTCTAGACAGGAAAAATCAATAGATCGAGATTCACCATAAACAGACTCTGTCTCTCTTTCCACGAGTTACTAGAAAGAGAGACACTTGAGAGTAAGAAAGCTTAAAGTGTCGAGATGATACTAAACACTAAGAAACTGACCTGTATCAAAGGTCGAAGAAAGCCACGAGGCCCAAAAGCTATGTAGTCAACGTCCCTCCCTCTCTGATCTTACCAAGCCTTTGTGAAGGGGTCACAGGTTGGTCTTTGACTCGCGAGGTTGAGAAGCAGTCACAGTCGTGAGTGGACACACTCCGTTGCCACTGTGAATACTCACGACCCTAATGCATGGTACAGCCAGAGTAGGAGCCCAGATGGAACCAAAGCAAGACGTCAAAGTCAGAGTGGGTTGAGAAGGGGCAACTGTGAACTGCATGTTGATCAGCAAGTTCGTCGTCTGAAAGAAAAAGAAAAGAAAAGAAAAGAAAAACTCACCATCGTGAGTGGGTGAGTGGGGCACGAGGGCCCAAAGACTCACATTGCAGTACTTTTTCTTCATCGATCGAAATAGATTTACTTGTTTTCAACGCTACATGCTCACGAGTCACGACTCGAATCATCGAGCTGTTCCATAACCCAAAGCGACTCACTGCGCTCTCCCACTATGAACTGGCCAGGGAGAGGGGGGAAAGGCGGCAGAAGGGAGGGGAAGAGCTGAGGTGCTTGGCTGGTGAGACCACATTGCGTGTGTTTGTTTGCACAAACTTTCGATTGTGTACATGCTCTTACTTTTTTTAACAATTCCATGTGCGAGAGATCCCCCCCCCTCCGGACAACCCCCTCCGGACCCCCACGATTCCCACAAAATGGGCTCGGATGGTGACATGAACGAGAAGCAAGGGCTGCTGTGGGGACCTGAGTGGGAAAAAAGAAAAAAAAGAAAGAAGCAGAGTGTGCTTCACATCCACAAAATCGCTGCCAAATGATTGGGTAAGCTTGGACTCTCTTACCCCACCGCTCCCCCTCCCCCAAAGAAAAGAAAAGGTGGCACTCGAAGATCACGTGAAGCTATCCTCATCCTCCCACTCTTTCCGTATCCGCGCGTAAAAATTGCTCCCCAAGGGTCACAGTTGACCCAGCAATCGTTCCAGCGTCTCCTAGCCTGTGCGTGTAGAGAGACAAAAAAGGAGGGGAAAAATCTGACGAATCCACTTGCATTGACATCATCTACTCTCGCTCGCACATTGATGTTCGTCCCCCCCCCCTCGTCCTGACCGAGGGGACGATGAGAGGCATCATGCTTGGGAAGAGGAAAACCATGGAATCTCAATTAGCCCTTGAAAAAAACTAGAGGAAGAGAGGAAGGAGGAGGAGCAAGATCGGAGAGTGGACTGAAGGAATGAAAAGATTGTGACCCCGGGTTTGAAAAGGAATGTGAGCACTTTATGTTGAGAGAATCCGTCGAGATTGAAAAAAAAAAAAAAAAAAACAAAACAAAACGAAAATGAAAAAAAAAGACAAAGGAGTTTGGCGAACCTGCTGGGAAGAGTTTATTTACAATCTTCTAGAGAAAGAATAAAAGGAGGAGGATCATAGATAGATGAAAGTTGTTACGCATGTCTTCGACGGTTTTGTTCTTATAAAAGTTAGATCAAGAGCGGGCAGCATCGTCGTACATGGCACCCCTGGACTCAAAGAGAGGAAGGAGGAGAGCAGGGCCTACCGGAAGGAATCATGGTGAGTGTTGAATGCTCGGTCGAGAATTTCGAAGGAAGGCTGGACTTGGCACCCGAACGTCATGATACCCTCACGACGATTGCACCGGGCTGTCCTTCCCCAATCTTGAGCGTAGGGTCAAAAGCGCGTGGAGCATCGGCAAAGGGCAAGACCGACCTCAGTCTCGGGCAGATGCTCCCGGCTTCCGCGGCCGCTTTGACACTCTCAAGGGCCTCTTTGCAATCGTCTCCAGAGTCGGCGCCAACCCACTCGTACCCGATATTTTTCTTGTCCTTCTTGAAGAAAGCTCTCCTCAGCGAGCGGAGGTGGGAGCGGAGGTTTGGATTGGCGGTGCTGTGCTCGTCACCATAGCATGTTGTGAATTGGCCTTCGAACGACAGGATCCTCCTAGAGGCGTCATAAATCTTCCTTCCCCCGATGGTATCGACCACCAGGTCAAAAGAAGACTCGTGGAGCGAATTGATGGCCCACAGAGGCTCTCCCACGACGACTTCATGGGCGCCGTTGGCCTGGCAGACGGAGAGCGCATCCGAAACGCTCGGAGGGCACTGGGCGACGATGATGAGGCCAAGTCCAACCGACTCTTGCATGATCAGCAAGCCGATTCCATCGTGAGCGTTCAGGATCAAGACCCTTGAACCCCTGGGCAGCTGGCTGCAGTGATTCAGCATGATCTGATGAGCCATGACTCCAGCCGAGGGCAGGGCTGCAATCTGCTCAGTTGTTAGGCAGTCGCTTGGGGCGTGACAGACAAGGTTGGAATCAATGGTCATGTACTCGGCAAGGGCTCCACACTAAGGATGAAAGGCGTGGATGGTTATGGGCAAAATGAGAGAAAGAAGGAGAAGGAGGAAGAGAAAAAAGTAGAAGGGCAGGGAGGAGGGTCAGTTCACCAGGTATCAACTTGCAGATGTGTCTGAAGCCTGTCTTCTAGCGCGCGCAAGCTTACCTTGCGGCTATCCTGGAGACCGAACACAATGTCCCCTTTCCTCATCTTCTTGACCTCGTATCCGCATTCGAGGACTCGGCCGCTAAAGCTCCTTCCAGGCACGTAGCCGAACGCGTTCTCGCTTCGAACTTTTTCTCTCAGCAGGAGCCGGTCCATCTCGTCGATGGCGACAGCGATTACCTGGACCAAGACCTGGTTGGATGTGAGCTTCCTGGGAGGGGGCATGTGCGCAGTCAGGCTGATCGTCGTCAAGTCCAGCTCGTCTTTCAGGTGGTCGGGTACTTCCATCGAGGATCGGTTGGAGGTGGAAGGAACACCCAAACCGGTGTCGACGCTTTGCTTGCGACGAAGGACCGACTTGGAACGGGTGGGGAAAGCTCCACTTGAGACAGAGACCGTGTTCATCGTGGTCCGATTGTGAAGGAGATCCTCCATCGTCCTACTGACCCTCTTTGGGTCCTTATTGGGTCGGTAGGAAGTGGGTACGGACGGCATCGTCGATGGGAGGCTAACGACCGAAAGGGGCACGCTCATGTTGGACTGAGATGCAGTAGGGCTGGATTCGGCAGATTGTACGACCGATCCACTGTAGGGGGAGTTAAAGCCTTTGATGATCGGGAAGGCTGGTTCGAGGTGACTCCCGTTAGCGGTCTGGTCTTCGTCAGTACTTCTCCTGGACTTGGGCACCGGTGGATGGAGGTAATGATTCGTGGCAGCACCGAGGGGGGCGTTACGGACGACAGAAGGTGAGATGACCCCGCTCGTACTAGAGCTTGTCGAGGTGACCGACGCTGGCAGAGGTGGATATTGCCTGGGGGAGGATGGTTCACTACCAACAGGAGATTGTCTCTCCCACTCGCTGATGGCCGACATGATGGACTGCCTCGGTGTTGGGCCCTGGCCGGCCCCCAAGCCGGTGGACAGGTTTCTAAGCTTCAAGGCGTGTGGAGAAAGTGGCTGCTGAGTGTATGAGTATTCAGGCGTCGGGCTGCTCCTATGGTGAGACATCGATAGCGAGTGAATGCTCGAGGATACATTTGACCTGCCTGAGGCTGACGGGGCCGGTGACACTGAGTCTGTGTCAGAGTCAGCAGACGAGGTGGCGCTGGTCGAGTTGCCAGATATGTTTGGATGCTTTGGCAGGCGAAGGCGTGACGATGAGCTTCCAGAAAGGGACGGAGACGAACTCTGATATCCAGCCGGGATCTGAGGGACTGGTGGAGCGTCGGCAATCATCATTTGAATAGAAGAAGAAGGCGAGATGGAGGACTTCTTCCTCTTGGGCGAAGAAGGTGGCGACGCCATCGGCATTGTCGTCTGTCTCGTGTTCGCATCAGGTAACATGGAATCTGTTGCACTGCTTGAAGGTAGATCGGAGACGCGCTTCTTATTGGTCTTGTTCTTCGCGAGAGCGTAGGATGGCGTCGCCACTGGCATGCTGGTTGATGATGGGATAGAGCCCTCGGACGCTTGACGACGGCTCGCCGAAGAGGCTACGGTCGTCGCAACCAGACCGGGTGGAAGGCTAAGACCTTTTCCCTTGTACTCAGTGTAATGCTGCAGGACGTTTTTCTTTGGGCCCGCAGTTGCCGACTTCGATCTGACCAGCGAGTCCTGACCCTGGGTGGTCAGGGTTGAAGTGAGGCCAGAGGCGTTCTGCAAGCCGCTGGTGACATTTCTACCTGAAGACGTCCTTTTGGTCGGCCCTGGCCGATTAGGGGCGGATTTCATATTCGCTTCGGCATCGGTTGAACTGCTACCGAGAGGCGACGGCGCATGACCGTGGCTTCCAGTGTACGATTGCCTGGACTCGAGAGCTGGAGGGGTCGGAGGAATGAGATTGACGCCGAGGAAGGCTGACTTCATCGCCTCGGAGGCAGCGGTGGGGGTTTTGTCATCGATCATGCTGACAACTTCGTGAGGCTCGGGCGGCGGTGGCATGGGCAGCTTCTTTTCTATCGTAGCTGGTCTGGAGGCGACTACCGCATTCTCCTCAGAAACGACAGCTTCGCGCGGAACGTAAGCCTTGTTGAAAACGACCTCGGATGTGCCGGGTGTGGTGAGGGCTGTGCTGACGGTGCTGAGAGGCGGCGACGAAGGGCCAACACGGCTCTCAGATTCAACCAGGTCGCGCTTAAGAAGATCGGCATCGTTCTCGCCGATAGATGAGGCGCTTGCTGAAGTGGCAGGGGACACAGATTCCTTCGCTATTTCAGGGGCAGCTTGATGTGAGGCCTCACCTGTGCTTTCCAGCATGGTTTTCTCATTACTGGACTGCACTGCATAAGCTTCATCGACAACATCGGCTGTCAGTGTGCTGCCCTTCGCTTCGATTGGATTTCTATTCTCTTCAACCGAAGGTCGAATGTTGAAGACGACTGTGATGGGGACTTGTGGCCTTTCCACCTTATCGATGTCTTCAGAGACCATTCTTTCGCGCTTTAGAGGACCATAGGGCCTGGGTGCTGCAGGAGGGTAAGGATAACGTAAAGATATATCAATGATCAGAAACAATTGGTTTAAAAGCAACCCACAACTGGTCTCAAAATCCCAAAACCGTACGGGCATGAGGTTTTCGGGTCTTTCCAACTCACAAGAAGGGGAATCTGGCGCATCTCCGGAGAGCGCCTGAAGGTCAACGGCAGTGTGGAATTTTTCTGGAGATGAGGTCTCCATTACAAATTGTTTCATCTTCTTCGCCATTGATAACTTTGCTGGAGTCTCGCTGACGAGATTTGCGCTACTCTGGGCCGGGGTGACAAAGTTGAGAAGGGTCTCTGATGCTGATAGGGACAGATTCGGATCTGTCTGTTGAGCATTAGCGGACATAGGAGGCAGTTGATCAGCAGAACCCGGTTCACTGGTTGGTCCCTTTGCAGATGCCAAATCCTCATTTCTTGGAGATCCCTCCTCCCGGCGCTTGCCAACCGCCTTTTCAGAGATTGGAGGCGGCACCTGTGCAGCAGGGTTGATGCTCTCGGCAGACTTGGTGCTATGAATCGGGCTCTGAGGCATTTGAGGACTAGAATTCACACTGCTGATCGATCTATCGGACCTAGATGAAGAGACTCTGCCAGCTGGAAGCTCCTCAGATTTCGTAGCTTCACTCTTCTTGCTTCTCCTTGCCTTGTCGCTCTGAATGCCAGATTTTAACCTAGCTTTTTCCTTCTTCTTCTCAGGGCTGTTGAAGGAGAACAGGGTATCAGCCAAAGACTTGGATGGCTTGAGAGCCTTCATCGCCGACTTTGGCGGAGGCGGTTTATCTTTGGAAGAGGGACCTGGGGAGAATGCTCGAGCGGGCGAAAGAGTTGTGGCCACCGATCGTCCGATGGTAGCGTCCGAGATATCAGATGCCACCGAAAAGGAAGTCGGAAGCGTGCTGCGAGGACCATCAAGCATCGGAGATGGCCCAGACCTTTGCGTCGTCCCATCTGGGATGGTTGCTTCATCGACGGCCCTGGCCCCGTTAGGCTTGTACCGCGGCCGATCCATGATGCTGACCTTCGCTTCTAACTCCGCCGCGGAAGGCTTCTGTGGTGACGAGAAGAGGGAGGTAAATCTTCCAACGGTCGTCTGGCTGGCTGAAGCAGATGAAGCTGTTCTTGGAAGGTCAGATTCAGCAGCCGGGGTTTGATCCGCTCTCTCTTCATTGGATGCCTCTGCCGCGGCAACTTGGGCCAACCACAAATCAGCAAACGAAGGGACCAGGCCGCCCGCGGAACTAGCTCTGGTTTTTGCGTCATCATCGCCTGCACCTCTGGCCCTCGCTCGCCTGACCTCGTTGATACGCTCTTGCGCGTTGGCATTCATTGCATTCTTGACAGATACGGCGTCACCACTTCGAGTCAAAGACACGTCAAGGCCGACACGATTCAGGGTGGAATCTGACCAGTTCATCTTACTGAACCGATCCAAGATGTTGCTCAGCGAAGGACCGAAAAAGTCGTCTCCGACATTCATCTGTCGGAGGCGATCTTGTTCAGCCATGGCTTTTCTCTTCAGGTCTTCGTCCTCACCCGAACCGTCGTCGCCCTGGGAGTCAGAGTCGGAGTCTGCCATCTTGAACATCCTCGAAGAGCTCCTCATGCTAGCTGTCCGGCTATGAAGCCCAGTGATCCCATTCAGCTTGAAAGACGCGCCTAAGCTAACATCGCTCAACCTCCTTTGAAGAGTTGGAGGCCGCGATGAGCGCACGCTACCGATGTCGCGGGAGGTATTTTCGGAAGAGACGGAGGCGTCCGAGACGGTTCGACCACTTGCACGTTTCGATGTCAAGGATGATCCATCGAAAGCAACACCTTTATTTGTTGGGGTGCTTCGGCCGCTCAACATGCTTGCAGCTGATTGGTAATCAGAGGACATTCGGCTGACCATCGGCGGTCGGGCGAAGGCACTGACAGATGAGGTACCTGTGCCAGGGTTCTCCTTGCTATTCTCTTCATCCTCGCTGGACTGATCCTTCTCTTCCTCCTCCGCGAGCCCACTTTTGACAGCTTTTGGTTGGATTGAAGAGACCGAATCAGATCTTGTGGAGGAGCCAACCTCGCTCTTCCCTTCAACGTTCGCATTCACCTCGGCCGCAGTCTTGGTATCCTCCCTGCTCTCCACGTCTGGCATTGGCATTGGCATCGGCACTGGTACTGGCACTGGCACTGGCACTGGTGCTGGTGCTAATGCTGATGCTGGTTCATGCTCCAATGGAGAGACGGGCATCACTCTTTGATCTGCCGCAAGTTTGACCTCTTCAGCATCGTAAGTAGCCTTGTCCGGAATCCTCCCGTCGAACGTCCCGTTGGTACGCTTGTCCTCAAGCGGCCCAGAGTCTGCTACCACTTTTCCGGCAGTCAAAGGTACGAAAGCGGCTTCATGCAAAGTCACCTCCTCGGTCTCCGGCGTGGAAGGCTTGATGGCGATAGCAGGAGCCCACGCCGAGGAGGGTTGTATCGGACTGGAACCAAGATCGTGCTCAGGCCTGCTTGCCATGGCTGCTTCTAAAGCACTGGCGTACCTTCGAGATGGGTGCTTACGCTTGCTAGGCGAAGCCATTTCGTTATGATAGTGCCCATTGCTCGAATTCTCCTCATCCTCTTCAGCAACGACATCGAGTGTATGCATGCCACTCTCCTCTTCAGATTCCTCTTCGGACTCTTCGGATTCTTCCGCAACCTCATGAGCCTCCCCGAGCTCATGCTCTCCAGCCGCACTACCGGTATTCACTTCCCCGACTTGAGGATGAGTAAGCCGGGGGGGAGCTTTCGCCACCACGAAAGGAGCGTTCGTCGTGGGCTGAGCAGCAGCTCTGTCTCTCCGGGAATCCTCCCCTTGAGGTGGCTGGACCTGATCATGAATCTGCGCTGGAGGGACTGTACTAGAGGGCGTTGGTACCAGCCCTACAACTGGGGCAGGCGGTAGATCACGATCCAGCGATGCTCGTGGGAGGAGCACCAAGGGGGTTTCTTGCCCCTCTGAGGTGCTTGCGGGAGGGGGAGCGGAGGCCAGAGAGGGCACAGATGGCACGACGAGTCCTGGCTTCAGTAATGTCCCGGGAGCGATGCCGGTTGCTTGGACAGGTGCAACCTTTGGAGCACCCATGACAGGTGAAACCTGGCCGATGACCTGGTTGGCGGCACGTGTCAGGAGATCTTGCCGGGCGACGCCAGGGTCACTCTTGATTTGCTCGCAGGCAGCATCCTGCTCCAGCTCTTTGAGGATCCGATCCTTGACACTTGGTCGATTCACTCCAGTGCTGCCAACAGCGCCTTTTGCGCCTTTCCACGTCTTGGCGACCTCTGTACCCTCCATCTGCTTGATGAAGTTGTTCCAATCAGCGGATCCGCCATGACCGGATTTAATCGAACTTCTCCCTTCGGAAGGCGAAGGGCTTGTGGGTCTGAAATCCGTCATCGACCCAAATGTTTGGTTGAGCGATGTCCGTGAAGCGGGTCGCCTGATCAAACTCGGCTGCTTCGCCCCCAACGGAACTACACCTTCGCCACCTTTGAACGAGGTCATCGAACTCTTTGAATGTACAGTTGGGAGAGGCGGTGCGGCCGAGTGGGTTCTGTACCGCTGAACGGGGGCTCCTCCTCCATAGTCACTCCTGGCACCCCTTCTGGGCAAGGAACCGAAAGCTCCCATGGAGGCCAGGCTTGGATATCTCGAGGGGACGGCCGGCGCTTCGGGCTCCGAAAAAATGCTTCCGGATACGCTCGGAGGCCTCGAGCTACCCTTCCCTATCCTCAGGCTTCCAGACTCCCACCACCTGCTTTTCCTGTTGGACACGCTTCCCGCGACGCTCGCCCCGGGCGCGACGCTGCTGGCCCCATCGTCGAAAATGGTAGAGTTTGCCACAGAAGGTGCCCTCTTCTTCTTGCCAAACCTACTGAACTTGGTCGTTGATTGGCTGATTCCTGATATGGATGGCGCGTCGCCTCCGTTGGCTCTGCTAAGGCTGCCCTTGCCCTTGCTCTTGAACATGGAGCCGCTCAGGATCGACTGCGGCTTTCCGGAAGCGTTAGGGAGGTCGGTTGGTGCGACCCAACCAGACTTGCTACCCTTGCTCTTTGAGCGTGAGTCGGCATCAGAGGCAGAGTAGCTCTGGGAGGGTCGATTCAGGATGGTATCCAGAAATGTGGCCCTTGGCATGCTGGGCGAGCTGGCTAAGAGCTCTGAATGGCTCGCTGCTCAACGCTCTCTGGAGTAAGTTCCAAGGCACTTTACACGATTGAGTATGTGGGAAGCCGGGAGAAGGGGGAGAGGTGCACTTGGCAACTGTCGCATTCACAGGGCGAGAAGTCGTGAGCCTTGTGCCGGGTATGTTGGGGGGAAATGACCAATGAAACCTCCAGTGAATCGAGCTGACGACAGCTGGCAAAGACCAAAATGGGTAAAATTAGAAAGAATCAAACCAAGTCTTAAAGCTGGAATCCATTAATTGGTGCGTTCAGTGCGTGATGTGAGGTTGATCGTCAATTGGTCAAAGAAATGTTTTCGATTCTTTGCTGCCTTTCCGAAGGGGATCAAATGGTAAGGTGAAGCAGAAATAAAGGAAGGGGGAAAAGATGGGGATCGTCCCCTTCTTTCCCTTTTTCTCGGGAAACTTGCGTAGATGAAAAAAGGCGCTCTCGCCTCCTCTTTGACTTGAATCCTGCCTGATCCCTTGCCTTGGTTGAGCTGGGAGGTTTATGGATGAGGACGAGGACTAAAGGCTTTGGAACCACCAAAGCTGAGGGATGTCGACAGGAGGAGGGCGAACGGTGGAAGAGGATGGATGGATGGTGGTTGTTAGTTGATGATTGTGGGGGACGAGGAAGAAGGGGAGGGGGGGTATGGTGGAGGTTTACGAAGGGAGGTAGCAACAGGTGAGGGCAAGGGCAAGGGAAGGGGAATCCTGAAGCGGATCGGATCGCATCCCAGTCCGAGTGGATGGCGACGTTCTGGTGGCAAGGTGAGGGCTGAGAAGAGGATGAAAGGGAAGAGGACGAAAGGGAAAAGGGAAGATGATGTTCTCTCGCCTAATGGTTCGTCCAAGCTACGAAACCCCGCTTGGAGAGCAACCAGAATCAGTAAGGTGTAGGTAGGGAGAGAGGCAGAGGAAGAGACAGAGGGAGTGGCAGAAGCCGGAGAGAGGGGGAAGAGGGAAGAGTGGGTAAGTGGAGATCGCCAGTCGAAGGTCGATGGAGGCAGAAGAAGAGAGAAGCGTTGAACGTGCAGATTCCAGATCCCGGTTCTTCAGCTTGGAATCTGAATTTACTCAGACTCTGGCTGTTGGACTGTCTGTGCCGGCAGAAGAGGAGGGGGACTCATCTTCTGCTTTCTCGATGCAGCATCAATTACGATCTCGTTCCGCCGCGCATCGAAAGCAATCCGTTCAAATCCTCTCTTGACACCAACCTCGAAACCAACCCAAACAAAGACGTCAGAGCCACGGAGAGGGGAGGAAGGAAGGACGAGGTGAACGTAAAGAAGAGAGCAAATGTCGCTCGCCGTTACCCATTTCAGTCATCCCACACCCTCTCGAGTCCTCGAGTGGAGAAAAGAGGGTCTAAGGGAGAGGATGCGGAAAGGACGACTGCAATATTTAGAGGGGTTCATCGCGGACTTGGTTTAATCTTATATTACTTCGGCTAGAGCAGTGAAAGACGATTCGGATGGGTGCATCCAGCGAACGTCATCCTCGAAACGCAAAAAGGTCTTTGAAGGTGAGGGTCACGATGATGGTGATGGGGTCAAACTGTAGGAATCGTGTATCTCAACCTTCCTTTCTCCTTCTCTTTGGAATCAATCCAAGATGGACAGATGGGGCTTGCGATCGGCGCATACGATTGCTGCTCGAAGCGAAGGTGGGCTCTTGAACCCCGCGCTAAAAGGTTGGAATATGAAAACTCCATTTCGTGTCTAACATTCCACACACATAGAGTAATCTGAGTACATACAGTACGTGCATTCAAGGTTGGATAATCCATACCCCAAATTCTTTTTTCACCTCACGAACGTATATTACAAACAGTCCCTGAGTAGTTTACTCTATATACATATATACATTGTATGTACATACCTTTCGTGTGTGAATACCCAAAGAATGGCTGTCGAGATTGTTTTGGGCGTGCATTTGGGCGAGGATGGATTTTCTTTAAGGGCCTGTAGCACACCTGAGCTTGCAAAGTACTACACCTTTCGACTTTGAAGGCCGATTCCCCTCTCACGGATTTTGTACACGCGATTATTACACTAACTACAGTAGCTTGTAGTATGGATACAATCTCTCTCAACTCTCTCACCTAAAATCTTGTTTACCAGTCCAGTCATAGTCACGGTGAAGGGTTTCGGATTGCCTTCTCCTTCCCCTGCCCTTGCTCGATCCAACCCTTTAGCCCTCGCGGCTCGCAGGAAAGAATCGTGTCTAAGCACAAGAGATCTTGAAAAAAAAATACAATAAAACAGCTCCGACACAGTTAAACTTCGCACTT
The DNA here is from genome assembly GCA_003144235.1 of Violaceomyces palustris. Taxonomy (NCBI): domain Eukaryota; kingdom Fungi; phylum Basidiomycota; class Ustilaginomycetes; order Violaceomycetales; family Violaceomycetaceae; genus Violaceomyces; species Violaceomyces palustris. Next base: position 30,991 of record KZ819716.1, on the reverse strand, counting down.
GCACAAGAGTACAAACTCCTTCACTCTACACGCAATTCATGGTCCGATGATCAAGGCGACGGTACTCTCTCAAGATTCAAGGTGCTGCTCGTCTGTTGTGAGGAATCAATCTGTTGCATAGAGCTGAACCCATCTGACTCTTCCCTTTTCTTTGAGGAAGAAGTACGTTTCTGTCCATTCATGCTCCCTCTCTCTGAATCGACTCTATCTCTCTCGCCACCCTCGCTTTTCCCAAATCGAGCGGATGTGGTTGGGGTGACGATTCGAACAAGGATGGCTTTAAGCGCGGTGGGGTCATCGCAGATTCACATTAGGAATGCTGTAAATGTGCTTTTCACACTCCACTCTTCTTTCTCCCCTTCCGTCTCTTTCGCAGCCTTGGTATCGTGACTTTGCGAACCCTTTCCCCAGCTATGGCGCCCTTGACCTTCATCTCCTCCCTCTCCATCTCTGTCTGCCCCATCCCAACCAGCTGGCTCAACAAATCTGACACCTCGACCAAGACAAGTCCAGTCAAGAGTCAACATCGATCGTGTATTAGCGCATCTCATCAAGCTACAGCACATGGGATGAAGAATGGAATAGAAGAAAGTAGAGTACGTATGTACTGTACATCGGAAGCAGGGGCGAAAACAGACAACCGATATGAACACAATCCAACCTCATCTTCCCGGGAGACTTGACCAATCCGAGTAGAAATCGCCAATGGAGCAGCATCGAGGAAAGCCTGCGCGAGCGGCATCGGCAACAAAGAGCCTCCACAAGTCACGACTCAGGAATCAGACCAGGAAAAGCTCGGGCGTGGGAGATGCTTCACCCGGATTGTCGCGGGCATTCTCATCCACCAGTTGCGCCCAACCTTTTTTCGGCATTTGGTCAGAATACAACAAGGGAGAGAGAGGCAAAAGCGGAATCAACGGAAGACGTTCACCTTGCTTCTAACGGCTCGGTCGGCGACGCGGAAGATGAGCAAAGAAAGATGGGAAATCGGTAAAATGAGAATGAATATTAAAATGAATAAAAAAAACATATGTAGTACATAGACGGCCACCAATCGTGTCGGAACCCTTCCCATTTGGTTGGGTCGACCTCAACCTCTCCCCTTCTACACTCCAGACATCGTCCAGTCTCACAATTCCTGCATTCTTTGAAAGCACTCGAAGATTGGAATCCGAGTTCAAACGCTCACTCCCTCACCCCTCTCCCTAACCTCTTCAATCAAGGGGATGTCTTGATCGCCGCAGAAGATCTAATAGAGGTCTTTCGCCAACTTGTCGCGAACAGGTCTCGACCGGCTTTCTGGGTGCTAGCTTGTCACAACTTGTTCCACAACCTGTTCACCCAACTTGGCGTGACAAGTTCTATACACAAACTTGATCGTACACCTTGTTCTAAGCCCGCATAGATTGCCTGCAAGGGGCCGTAGGGTACATATCCCTCGAATCTCGTAGCAGTTGTCACGTGACCCAAAATCATCATCGAGGTACCTTCTCCACATCTTCTCGCCTCCCTTTCACCATCTCCATCCTCTCTTCCACCACCATCCTCTCTTCCACCACCATCCTCTCTTCCACCACCATCCTCTCTTCCACAACCATCCTCCTTGCCATATCTCCCCTTTCTTCTATAAAACCTGCCGATTAAAGCTCAGAATCGAACTCGGCACCCTTGATTGCCATTACCCAGCCCTTTACAGCCGCCAAATCGACGATTCCGACCCTACTTTTGACCTTTACCTGTCAGAACCCGGCAACCTGTCAAAATCAAGAAAACAAGCTTCTTTTCTTCATTTTCTCATGAAAAGAAGGCGACAAAATCGTCAATTTTGACGTCGTACAACGTTCTCGCCGTCGCCATATGTCGCCAAGCTTCCTGACCGGCCAAATCAACATCTCATACCACACAGCCCGCCAAACCAGCCTACAACGCAACACAGCCCACCAAACCAGCCTACAACGCAACACAGCCCTACTCATCCCGCCTCTTCCTCTCTCATGGCTCTCTCTCAGAAGGATATAGCGCTCCTTCTTCTACCATTACTTACAACAGTCATCCTTCGCCGCCGCAGGACACGTCAGAAAAGAGCTTCAGTGCTAAAAGAGCAACGTGATGTAACCTTCTTCCTCTCTTTACCTGGGGATACCTTCAAGAGCCTCTTCCGCCTCTCCCAGGCTGAGTTTCTTGCTATTCATGATGCTATGGGGTTCCCAAGCACCTTTACAACCTCCAACAGGGACCACAGCGACTCTCGCATAGCTTTTCTGATGCTTCTTATGTGGCTAGGAGGAGAACGGCTTGGAAACATGCATGGTCACTTTGGGACAGGCTGATCGCCCGGCAGAATCTCTCAAATTGTGAGTCACATAAGTGCATGGATCTCTCAGACATGGCTCCATCTCGTCAGCTTCAAGGGAGCCGAGAACCACCTTCTCTCGCCTGATCAACTACAACGCTACGCTCAGATCAATCAAGAGAAGGGCTGCCCTATGGAAGATTGCTGGGGATTCATAGATGGCACCCTGCGGCGCATTGCGAGACCTGTTAGGTGTCAAGAGAATGCATACAACGGGTGGAAACATCTTCATGCTCTCAAGTACCAGTTTCTTACTACACCTGACGGCCTAGTATGGGTCTCTGGGCCAGAGGATGGTGCAGTACATGATGTCTACGTTCTAAGGGCCTCAGGCCTGAATGAATGGCTGGAGATTCACTCCCACACACCTGAGGGGCGGCCTCTCTACCTGTATGGCGACAGCGGCTACACGAACTACCCGAGGATCAGATCCTCTTACAAAGGGCCGAACGTTACAAGTGCTGAGAGGGCGATGAATAGGGAGATGAGCAGGTACCGCATCACGGTGGAATGGTCGATCGGTTCCGTTCTTTGCCTGTTCCCAAGGCTAGAGTACCACAGGACGCAAAGAGCTCTTCATGGTGCCATTTCAAGAGACTTCCTCATAGCATGTCTTCTTCGCAATGCCCTGACCTGTGTGTCTGGGTCAGAGACGTCGCAATACTATCGTACAAATCCTCCCACTCTCCAAGAGTACTTTAACCCAGGCTACCTTGACTGCGAAAGCCTAGCAGAACCTCCTTCAAGCTAGAGATCTGCCTGGACATCTCTCTCTCCACTCTTTCGACAATCCTCTCCTCCATATCCCTTATATCCTGTTCGCTACTCCTATGTCTACCGTCCAATGCGCCAGCTACCTTCCTTAATACATCTACTAATGCCTCGTCAACCTCCGTTGCCGCTTGACTGCCGCTACTACTTGATGTGCGTCTCCTGATGGGTGAAGAGGCCGCACTTGATTGAGGGGAGGCTACTGGGGAAGGTATGGCCACAGAGTTCCTGCTACCATCACTGCATGTCATGCCTTGAAGACGGGCCCGGTTGTATGTCTCGCTGCTAGCGTTGGAGACACTCTGACCTTGGTTTCTGATCTCTTGCCTCTGTTCCTGGGCTCTACGCTTGGCAGAACGCTTGGCCGAAGTGTCCCTTGTCGATCGGCTATCATAAAGGACCCTGAGTTCCTCCAGAACCTGGTCCAAAGGCTCCTCTTCTTCATTACCGCCTGTCGCTACACCATGGCGGCCATTCTCGACTAGCTTTTCATAGATTCTCTTCCATCTGGCTTTACAGCCTTGAATAGGCCGTGGAGGAATACCCAGAGGACTGCCATACTGGGTAACAATGCTGCTAACCTCTTGCCAAGCATCGTTCTGCCTTGCAGAAGAGTAGTTTGGATCAAAGACACCCTGGGCTTTCATGGCAAGTACAAGAACTCTCTTTTCCATAGGATACCAGTAAGGTCTTTGGGAAGAAGAGGTCGTACCTGGGCGGGGGTTGGACGGCGAGAAAGGGGGAGGCATGATCTCTTCATCCTCTTCAAAGATGGATTCATTCCGACTTGGCTGAGCGGCGCCATTTTCAAGATCAAAGACGGCCGTCATGGTGGCCGTAGGGCTTTCTCTGCCTTGGGAGGGGCCTTGGGAGAGGCCTTGGGAGAGGCCTGGGGAGAGGAACAAGTCAGAGAACTGGCTCATTCTAGGTAGTAAGGTAAGTAAATGGGTAAAAGTCATGGTAAAGCTGGTGGAGAGGCCGAGACAGCCGGTCACTCGACGGTTTCGGACGGCGATGGCAACAATCATGTCAGGTCTTGTCCAAGCATGATTTTAATCTATGTAGGGCTATGCAGCTTTATGTACAGCTTGCAGACTGACCTGGGATCGAGACAGGTTCATGCGGCGAGAGATCTCGGGGACAGGTTTGATCAAGTCAAGCTGACCTGTACTCACACCAGGTTCGATCAGGTGGCGAAAGACCTCTAATGCAACCAATATAAGCTTTTGTTGTAAAAGATTATTTTTATTGAATTTTTTATTTTTTTACATCCTTTTCATTAATCCTGACCTAACCCCAACCCCAACCCCTAATGGGTCACCCTCCAACGATGGAAACCAGAGAGGGCAATAGCCGGGCAGAGGCCTGCGATAATTGCGCTGTAAAAACCCGGTCCGGCGACCAGATTCATGAGATCTTTGGCTTTGGGTAAGCTAGTAAAGCGCCTCTTCCGATTGAACTCATGAACCTTCTTCGTTGCCAAAGCGGTGAGATGTTAGGAGTCCACAGCGCCTGTGAAAGGTTTTGCTCTTGAAGATCTTCTTTGACGCCGCTGTCGCGAGAAGAGGAAGGAACCCGAGAGTCTGACCTGTCTTGAGTTCAAGCAACTTTCCTCGGGGCTTTTGTTCCCGAAAGTTCACTTCGCGATAGAAGGGAAGATCTTTCCCTCTTCGCCCTTCTATCTCTCATCTTTCTCAGAAACTCTGGCATATCCTACACTCTGATACCCAGGCTGGCGCGGAAAACAAGATGGAACTCGTACTGGATACCTGGTCAAGGACCCTCCACACCCTACTATAGCTGCTTTTCCGGCGACCTCAAGCCACGCCATGTATGCTGAACTTTCTCTCGCTTCTTCCGATCCCTAGAATGGACGATCGCTGGTGCTCAGATCAGGCCATCAAGAGCATTAGACTAGCTCCTCGACATGTTGACATGAACCAGACCAGCAAGGATCTCCTCAAAAAGATTTGGTGGACTGGAACGCTGAATCGCCTTGTTGCCAGAACTGACAGGATGTAGCAGGTGTGTTAGTCGCCTCCTACAGTATGAAATCCATCACTGGGGAAAAAAGAGAGGGACTTTGCTGAAAGGACCCGACATCGTATCATACATCCCGGTAGAAATTTCTATCTCAGCGAATTCCCTAAATGAAAGCATAGAAAAAAAGGAGGGAAAAAATTATTCATTTTAGAAAAGGAAGCTTTCCCCTTTGAGGTCACCTGTAATGTTCCACCTCAGCGGTAGCGAGAAGGACCTACGGAACAACCCACCTGGAAAATCTGGAACGTCTCCTCCATTCGACCAGCCATCTTTTTTCGAAGGAGAGAGAGAGACGCCTAAAGGGATAGCAAGAATTTTATCAATATCGTTGAAGGATCCAGCCTCTGGCCTCCTTTTGAAGCTTTTGGACCGATTCAACCGGGGTTCTTTTCTTGTTTCTCTAGAGTGCTTGTAGGCATACACCGACAAACTCACTCACATAACTGTGGGAGGGAGGATATTTTTTGCACCGACTCAAAGGGAAGGGGAATAGAAAAACGAAAAAAAGAAGAAGGGTGCGACGAAAGGAACGAACAGAAAGGCGATATTCGAACTCTTTTTTGACACCGCTAGAGCTCCGCAAAAGGGCAATCAGTGGAAATGTTCAAAATCCGAAATGTGGGATTTAATCATAGAGGTGAAGAAAGCAAGAACTTGATCTCCTGGCGGATCCAAGGATTGAAGCTTCCTCTCCTGCTCAAGTTCCCCTTTTTCCGGTATCACACCATTGAGGTAAAGTCTTCTGCGGGGGCCTTTTTCTCTTCAAGGCTAAGACTTGATGGGAATCAAGGAGAACCGCGTTGTGGATTTTTTCTTTCTCCCATTCTCCGTGTGCAGGAACCCGTTGCTGAATCCGTGAAACCAAGCATGGACGGACTTGAATGGTCAGGGCAACCGGCAGGCTTGATGACTCCGACCGAGTGGTGGAATCGTGAGTAACGTACGTTCTTTCTCAGCTCGGTCCAAACTCCTCCTTTCTACTGGCAGGAGAGAGAACCAGCCTCATGAAGGGCATCTTTCTCTGACCAAGATGAATCATCATCCGATGAAATTCTCACCCTTCGATCTTGGAACGAGTTCGGGGGAGGCGGCGTGTGAAAGGATTGCCTTTGATGTTGCTCAAAGGAGACCCCAACGTCATCGCCCATCAAAAGAAAAGAACAGGTTTTTGTTGAGAAGGGTGGCTTCTTCGCAAAAGAATGTTTCTTGAACGAATAAGCCGCGTTTGCAGCGAAAAGATCACAGCGAAGGTAAGACTAAAAGGGAGAGGGGAAAAGAGAAAGGAGAAAGAAAAGTGCTTCCCAAGGAAGAGGAAATAGGAAGGGTCGTGTGGATGGAGACAGAGAGTTGAGGAGATGATTGAAGGAAAAAGAAGAGTGGGGGGGTGGGAAGGAAAGTTCAGTTTGAAGCAGCCGGTACCTGGACCCTGACTCACCCTTAAGACAGAAGATTTTGGGCGGATCCGCGTCCGCAATCTCTCCACTTCTACGATCTTCGTCTCTTCCACTTCCGGAGAATATTCTTAAATCTCAGTACTCTGCTGCGCAAGGATATCAAGGCCAAATCAAGAACCTTTTCTACCGGTAGGAGGGGGAAAAATGGTGAGGTTTCGAGGCAAATGGCTTCAAAAGGAGGGATGGTGCGAGGAGTAGGCCTTTGGCCCGGAAGGGGGGGGGGGGGGGGGGGG
>KZ819716.1:0-24127 GCA_003144235.1 Violaceomyces palustris | reverse complement strand
GGATGGTTTTCATTCGGTGCAGGATTGATATTGGGGGGGGGGAGGAAAAGAAAAGAAAAGAAAAGAAAAGAAAGAGAAAGAACAGAAAAGTAAGAAAAGCTCCATGAAGACAGTTGGTCGAAGTATGGGAAGAATTGGGGAAATTTTTCTACGTAGTAGCTGTCATCATAGCGATTAAATGATCCGAGACGGGAGAGAGATGGAAGTTCGCAAAAATGATAGAATGGATTTCAGCATCAGGAAGAGGTCATTGTCCTCAAAGTGAGTGTAAGCGAAGAGACAGCAGATCATCAAGATAGACGACACGTCACATAGGGTAAAACATTTCCAAGGGCTCTGGACGGCATACTGGGTTCAACACTTGATAGCAAGTTTGAGGGCTCGAGTGTAGCTTTTTTCACCCAACTTGCAGAGGAAAGTTGTGTCATCAAACGGTTTATTTTTTTATTTTTTTATTTTTATTTTTTGCTGCTTGCGCAAGAAAGAAAAAAGACCTCTCTCTCTACGGCCACTTCGAGGCAGGTCGCATCTGAAGAGACCGACACGGCGAGGATCTCCTTTCAAGCTGATCGTGATAGTATCAAAGGTGGATGTGAGCAGCAACGCCGTTGTAGTATCAATCCCCCTCCCCTCTGGAACCTCAGATGAAAGCGATGAAAGGAAGTGAAGAAGGAGGGATCCTCGTTTCAAAGCGACAAGATCGTCCATTTTTGTTATTCTTAGTGGACGTCATCAGAGTAGAAAGTCATCAGAAAAGGACTTCGAGATAGAATTTGGTTTATGAGAGAGCCTTCTTCACTAGTGAGTTCTTCATTGCCCCCAAGGAAGGCTGCATGAAAATTTTGTGACTGTTGCCTTGCCAATAAATTTTCCTCTGATCTCCGATAAAGTCTAAGAACGCTCGATCAAGCCGTGGTTCATCGAAGCAAAAATGAGTTTGGGAAAGCTTTCCAGCTTGTCCACTTCACATAGATCGTCGCCCTCTCATCGATCTTCATCAAATTCTATGATGATTTGGATGCCATCCACACCCCCATCCTTGCAGTGAAGGGAGGAGTAGATGGGAAATCGGAATCGGAAAAGGTAGGTAAGTCTTACAAGCGTGGCGTGATGCACAGCTTTGCCATCTTCCAAGCTCTTACCCGGATAGGTTGATGTCCTAGCCAATCTTGCGATACGTGAGAAAGCAGCGAGCGTCACACGTAAAGATTCAGAATCTTGAGTCATTTTGTGTTCTTGTGTATCATCCATTTTTTTTCTTCTCTATCGTCTTTGTGAGGGCAAAGAAAGCGAGGGAGGAAAAGGAACGGAGGTTGAGTTGACTCAATGATAAGTTCTGACATCAATTCTGTCCGCAAACATGAGGCTGAGGTGATTGCCTTGCAAGTGCATCAGCCTGAAGTGCTTTGAGCGAGGGTCCTCCCTTGCCAACAACCTTCGCGCTTGCTTTAACCATCAGCTCAATCATGTGGCAAGATTGAGCGATGCTCGCGTAAGGCAGTTCCAGGGTGGCTTCCCTGGGCCGAATCGAATACCTTGGGCCATGCTTGCCACTTTTCAGGGTGACGGGGGGACGCCATGATGATCTGGTCAAAAGGAAGAGGGTAGGCCCGTGGGGATTGGGGGGGGGGGGGAAGGAAGGGAAGAGGGGGGCCCTGACAGTGTGGTTGTGAGAGACCCTTTTTCTCACGGTCTTCCGGCTCCACTTTCCTTCTCATTTCAAGTGCCTATAACGATTTTCCCTCCCGCATCTTTCCCGATTCCAAGGCCGACCTGATTGCTGTGGAAGGAAAGTTCGCATCTTACGTCGCCGATTCCGACAGAGATATTCAGCATGCCGCCTGCAAGCATCCAAGAGCCTAAACCTTCTTAGAGCTTGGATCGTCCGTAAGAGCAGGGGATCGAGGGAAAGGCTACATGTTTCTGTCATCCTTTACGCTTGTAGGAAAGTGGGTTGTACGTGGGAAGGGAATCTTTCTGAGCTCGAAAGACTGTATAATTAGTTGCATGTACCCGGTAAAGTTGATGATCTGCGACGCAGCGTTATCGAAATGTTTGTGTGGCGGAAAGCCATTGCTGGAGGTTGGGATGATTGCGTGGCCGGTCAAGGACAGGTGGGATGCGACAGCACCTGCCTGGATTCGTTCACACATTCGTGAATGAGAGACACATCTCTACACCCATGTGGCTGGGGAGGAGAGGGGTAAGAGAACATTTCAGTCATCGCATAGCCCTCCAAAAGGAAAAAAAAAAAAAAAAAGGATGAAAGGGGGGGGGGGGGTGGAAGGGGTAGGGGGTGTTTGACATTCTGAACACAATCAAAGCCCGACGGTACGGTCGCGAGTCCAAGAAAATCTGAGTTTGAGCTGAGTTGGCTCCTGGTCGGGCCATCCTCACCAAAAACAGCTTGTTCGGAACCCGCCCACGCTCGCGTGGCAAGCCCTGGATCCAACAGCGAAGCCACAAGATGAGGCGTGAGTACCATTGCTGAACCTCCTATGGCCACCTCCTGCAAGCAGCGCATCCTGAGGGGGGGGTGCTTAGATCACTTCTGACCCCCTTTTTCTTCTTTTCTCTTTCTTTTCCTTTCCTTTTTTGCTCTTCCGTTCCCCTTCTTTCCCACACCCACCCCCTTTCTGTGCAGACGAGTTCGGTCGGTGCTTTTTACACATGAGGTTGAGAGCGGTGTTCAAAGGCAGTTCATAAGCAGCTGCCCCCCCCCCCCCCCCACGCGCCTCTTGTCTCCCTTTTCCTTCATCTCTCTCCCTCTTTCTTTCTTTCTCTCTCCCCTTCTTTCTCTCCCGCCTCCACGTCCTCGCCAATCGGGTGGCCCGTCGCCCATGTGCTTAGCATGCAGTCGATCCATGCAAAGCGCGTCTCGTCCTACCTGCGGAAATTGAGCGTTTTCATCATGCACGAAAGGGGGGGGGAGAGATGAAATCATCATTCAAGGTGCGAGAAAAAAACGAAAAAGGCTACTTGGTGACGAAAGAGGGGGAAAAAAAGGGAGAGGGAAGGATTCCGTGATGAAATGTACTTTTTGGATTTCCACACCTGTTTATGCAGCTGGGCGTCTACCAGATCATCCAAGGTTGCGCCAACACGAGATGGCACAAAAAACTAGAGAGAGGGGAAATTAATTAAAAAAAATAACCCCCTCCCCTCCCCTCCTTCCTCCGCACTCTAAAGGCTCATCACGGCCAAGCCGAAGATATGCTGCTTACCAAGGGACCCGTTCCGGTCGCCAGCACAGCGCATTCCGTTTGGCTCTCTGGATCGGTAGCGTCCACATGACCGAATTAGGATTTCGTTTGGGCGTCATTGAAGGGATCGGCGCCGGCGCATCCTCCCTTGATCGTCCAACGTGCGAAGAGTCGTCGAATGCTTGGAGGCGGAGAAAATTTGAAATTGGAAGATGATATTGTTCGGAGCCTTGAGAGGACGACCAGAAGCGAAAGAGGAGATCGCGGAAGATAAGTATGACCGCTAATTTGAGGGAAAGAAGATCACTGGTAAAATGAGGGGAAAGGAGAAAAAAACTCTAACTATGGTGAAGTTATTCATGAAAGAGAAAACAAACCACTAGATCGCCGCGATCGCCTTTGCATAAACACCTTGCGGATGAGATGGTGCGCACAGGACGACCCTCCCTTCCCCTTCTTCCGTGCATTTCCTTCATTGGAATGTGTAAAGATTGATTCGACCCCCACCTTCGTCAAACTTGTACCCTGGCGGGGTAGCAGCAAGCGACATTATTGACGAGTCGGAACTTGTGGATTCCACTTTTTGACTTAGGCATTGCGAAGAGAGGGCAATCTCTACAAAAGAAGAGTGTCCCCCAGCTCTGTTCAGCGTTCGAAGAACCTGGGCGGAATTAAGGCCAGCAAGGAAGGCAAGAAGGGAGGAGTGTCTTCACAAGATTGGCTTGAGGCTCAATTTAGTTCACTCAGCTTTCTCTCCCACAAACTTTAATCCTCCTCCCATTCCGACCCTGTTCACGGCGCAGCATTATCAGCGGCGAGAAGTTGACCAGAAGTTGCCCCCAACTTGCCAAGCGAAAGAAGTGTACGAGCTAGGATTCCAGGGAGGGTATGAAAGAGATGTATGTAGGCACATCAGAGAGAGAGAAAGGTTAATAGCAGTCTGTGAAGTCATTACTGAGAGGTCAAGCAAGGAGGGGAAGCAGTGGGAAGAGCAAGAGAGATGACCCTGGACGACATTCGCATTTTGCCCCAGGATCGAATCCAGTCGTCACCAAACATGGCAGAACGTAGGACGTGACTCTTGATTCGAAAAGGTAAGCTTATTCATGAGCGGAAAAAACAAGAATGGGTAAAGAGGGTAAAAGGGGGGGAGGAAAGGGGAGGGAGGGAGAAGGCTCCTGATACCTTCAGAACGATGACGAAGGGAGGTTCACACCAACTTGGGGTAGGCCTGTGAGGTGATTTACAAGTTCTTGCAAGTTCAACCATGCCAAAGGAGGAGAAGAAGGAGAAGGAGGAAGTTTTCTTTAGAATATGCAAGTGGGCGTAGCCAGGCTCCATAATTTGCCTCTTCTTTTTCCCCTCCCCCGTGTCCCGACTGGGCGCACCTCAGGCCGTTCCACAAAGCAGGCGACGGTTAGTAGGCGTTAGAGAGCCACAGGACAACCGCGTTGAAGCCTTCTCGGCTACTCCCCCTCCTTTCCCCAACGTGCCTTTTTACCTTTATAAAATCGATTAACTTCAAAAAATCCACGTTGTAAAAAAAAACCGATCGCGAGCCTTTCTATTCGTCCTTCTTGAATACTTCTCCTTCTTTATTGCTTCTCCTTCCATATTGCTTCTTCTTCTTAATTACTTCTCGTTGGTTTCATGCACTTCCAGGGTGCTGCTTCGAAAGGCCCGGGGTGATGCCCCTTTTCCTCCCCATCCATCTTGACCCCCTATTCTTCTGACCTCGTGGCCAAACCTTGCGTGCCCTCGCTACGGAGAGGTGGGGGGTGGAGGACAAAGGAGTCAAGGGAACAATCCGCTCCTCAGCCAACACAGGCTTCTCCCTTCTATCTCTCCCCTCCTCCTACCGAACTGTGGAAAGATATCTACAGAAAGCGAAAAGCCATACCTTTGAGACGATCATCCCTTCTGTCCAGCTCCCGGCCTTGTAGAGGTATTTTTGATGAATCAAGAAAAAAAAAAATGGGGAAGGAAAGAGGAAACAGCCTTTATCAAAAGAAGGTTCTTGCCGGGTTTTCGGACGCGGTATAAAGGAAGGAAGCCGACCAAAAAGGAAGGGAGGTTGGGGGAATGACGTGGGGCGCCGGACCATTAACTTCCCGCACGATACAGGTAAAAGCTTTTTCTAACTTCATCTTTAAGACTTGTTATTGTCTTCTTGAGAGAAGGTGGGGGCTTTTGTCTCACCTTAATTACAAACTTTAAGAGTTCACACTTTAACTGATCTTCATGCTGTTTCACAATTCATGATTTAGAAGAGCCACAAGCACGTAACAAAAAAACCGAAAAGAGTAACCCCTTCCCCGCTCTCCCTCGAACGACAAGTTGTGAGTCTCAACAACTTCCCATGATAAAACCCCTTTCAATCTAAATCGATCCTTCCTCCTTTTTTCTCCTTATCCTAAGCGAGTTTTTCGTGTTTGGGGGGGGGGGGGGGGGGTTGCCCGCTGGGAGGAGTGGGGAAGGGTCATGAGCTGATCCTATACGGGAATGGGGGTTACCTTTGGGTTAGATTTGGAAAGGTGAAGGCCCATTCAAGGGAATCTCATTCTTACAGGGGATGGGGAAGATTAAGTTTTCTTCGATGGATTTCTTTGAAAAATGAGACGAGACTAGAACGAGGCTCAATTTGGTGCAGAAGAAGGGAAGGATGAAAGAGGATCCACAAATCTTTTGCCTCTTGGTCTCACTCTCACAGCTCGCTTCCAAATCTTGGTCGTTGCCTTTCCTGAATTCTGGAGTGAGTAATCCTCTCATTCGCGGCTGCGGGAGCGGGTGGGTGCGAACCTTGTGCTGACGAGGTTTCCTTCCTTCCCTCCACTTGACAGTTTTCCCTAACCCTTAACTTGTGGTTCTCACCATGTTGAGAGTCACAAGTCACAACACAGTACGTTTGGATTCGAGTCCAAGTTGTATTCTTAAACATGTTACCAGAAAAGGTGTTGGACTGCAGTTCCGGAAGGTGAAAATAAAAAGCGGGAGAATCGAGCCAACCTTTACTTTTAAAGTTTTTTAATCCCTTCCTTCACAGCCAGGCCACGGGATAACTTCGGATGAGTGGTAGGTTACCCTGATTCTACAAAGACCTCCCTTCGTTTCCTTCTTAGCTTGGGAAGGGGCAGAGATTAGGAGCAGAACCTCTGGGGTGAGAAGGGAAGCCAGGGGGCCAAGGAGCCCCAAGGAAATCAAATGCGATTCCCGATCTCTTCTTGCCCTCTTTGCCCACATGGCGGAGTTGGATTTTCCTTTCTTTTCCCTCCCACTCCTTTCTTGAGGCGGGATCTGGACTAGATCCCTCATTTTGATCTAGTTCTGCCTTCCCGTCTCTCGTTCGAGTGAGAGCGGTCTCATCACAATCATGAATGCTCGAGCACGGACGGCTGTGGATGGATGGCTGTGACCTCGGTTTCCGGTCTCAAGGAAAGGCAGCCAGAGGAGGAAGGGGTTGGGGCGGGCCATGAACGGCACCATCTTTCCCTCATTGGCTATATTTAGAATCGTTGCGTGAACCGAGTTGCAGTCATAAGCCACAGTCTCAAGCAGGGGTGTGACTTGTGGACTGTATGCACAGGGTGAGTTTGTCTTCGGCGTTGCACCTATTCATCGGGGCCACTCTGACTAGCAGGGAGGAATCTACGCACCTGGAAATCAACTCACCCCTGAGTCCTGACATGCTCTCCCCCTCACCCATTCGATGGAAATGATTCCACCTCTCGGAAACAAGATGATGGTCCCGAATTTCCGAACTGGCCAGGCAAGCGTGACTCTCCCCTAATGCCTCAAGTGTGAGCTCGCTGGCTTCCGCACACTGGAGAGAGACTACAACTTGAATATTGCACCGAGACGGCAGAATGGTCCGTTCACGTTGCTACCCTTAAAGACTGGAAGACAGGATGCAAAGTCACCAAAACTTGGCATTGACTTGACGGCGCTCGACTACACTACCTCGTTCAGGAGCTGAAGCGTTCACCTGTTCAACCTGGTAGTCCAAGTACGGAAAGATCATGATGCACTCATGACTGTTCGCCACCCCTCACTCATAAGTCATGATTCAAACCACTCAGACCAATCTGACAGGCTGGGCCTATCAAGTCCAAGTGATTCATCCAGCATTTGAAGGATTGGGTCACACGGCTTTGTCCTCACGTGTGCTTCACTTAGCGACCGTAGAAGTCGCGTTTACAGTCACAGTCATGAGTGGCTAGTCTGCTGGCAGGTGCCAATCTGAGGGCGCACTCTGTGTCGTACCATTCGAGTTCCGTAATCTACCAGCGAAAAACTGCGAGGTAGAAGGGATTTTATTCGGCCCACTTTCGTGGAAATCATCTGATTCGCAGCAGAACTCATTCTCACACTCATGACTGACACTGACTTTGACTGTGGTTCACAACTGTCCACTCTACCTTGGTCGATTCCCAAACCTCCCTTTCCCCGAATTCCAAGCCCCTGCATGCAGCCTCTGTTCAAGACCCTGCTCTTGTTCTCGTTCTCGTTCTCGCTCCCGTTCCCTCTCCCTTTCCCCTCCCCTTTGCACTCGCCTCTTTTCTCACTCCTGACTCTATTTTTGACTGTGGACAAAGCACCCGAAATACGTGAATCGGAATAGAGTACTCTACGTACAGTACTGTACTGTACATACTGTACTGAACATAATCACATACTGTGTACATACATGTGTATGGCGCGGGTACGAACCGGGTACTGTATGTGCATACATGTTGAACCGGCAGCCTTCAGCCCGTCCATGAAATCTGAAATCTTGAGAATGTGACGAATCACATGCTCTGATTCCCTACCCTTTCCTTCTTTTCTCGTCCTCCCACACGCGATTTGGATATGTTCTTTCCTGGGATTGACTTTGCGGGATGCTGTTTGCGTTCCACTCGATTAGGGAGCGACTCGCCCTTGATCTTCGCATCCACTCATCAATCCGATCGCGAGTGCTGGAGTGAGATCAAAGTTAGGTGGTTATGGCATCCATTGTAAGGCACACTCATGACTTGATTTGGTGGTTTTCTCCTCTTCGCACACTCGTGATTATAGGGGTATGTGCTCAGTGAGTGTCCCTTCTTGGTTCTCTCCGAACCCCCGTTTTTTTACTTTATTTTTTGACATCTGCAAGTCCTGAGACAAATTCAGAGCACGAGGCTGATTAGCGATGATGTGCAAGAAAGAACCGGCGAGACCACGACTAAGCATCATTCAGATTTTAGTGTCGACTCTCTCGGATGCAATGGTTGAAACAAAGTTTGGAAGTGAATTCAACCCAATCCCCTCGCAAGGGAAGAGTGAGTCGGCAAGAGATAGAGGGAGGGAGGGAGGGAAAGAAGGAGAGCACTATTTTTCCGATAAGACCGTGACCATGAGCCAAACTCGCGTTCCGTGCTCGTTGCTAGGTTTTCTTCTGGACTGTGGGCACGCGCGGGCTGCACTCTTCCATCTCAACACCCACTGCAGCTTCACGACAATCACCAGTCCACTTGACCCATTTTGATTCGCCGCTCACAGCCTGGTCTTGGTTTCACTGCAGACAGTGAGCTTCCTTTTCGACGTATTCCCACCCCCGAACCCCCACTTTTTGTATTCACTTTATCGAATAAGAATCACATGAGAGTGAAAATGTGAATCTTTGGCTCTCGCTTTCCCAATCAGAATTTCTTGACCTGCTCGCTTCCCTGTCACATATACAGACGTGTTTGACACTGTCTGAGTGAGTCTTGCCAGGCTATCTCTCTCCGCACCAGCTTCCCGTCCTCCATTTTTCCGCCCTTCCTTTCCTCTTGATCAAGCACTTTTGCCAACAGGTGGGTGTGTGAGCGTTTGAGCGTGTGCGCGTGTGGGCGGGTGGGTGCTGTGACGCGCGATGTAACTCACCTTCAACCTCCTTTCAAGCTACATGCAGTCAAGGTAGGTTGCGGGGGGGATGAGGTTGCGAATGAAAATTCAAAGTAAATGATCTACTCTTCGTGCTCGCCCCCCTCCTTTCACCCTTTCTTTTTTTTTTCCTTTTTGAAATTTTTTACCTTTGAGTCTACTTTATTTGGCTAGGCTCTTCCCCGCTCCATATGACAAGCCCAAAGATGGAAGGAATCGATTTCAGCCGCACACCTCTGAGCCGACTTGATCTCAATAGGCAAGCGGTGCTCTCCTCTTCTTCTTCACTTTGGTAGTTTCTCTTTTCTTCCCATGATGAAGAATTGGCGTCCCCACCCATCATCCCATCCTAGAAATAGCAGACACATTTCGAGTCAAAACTTTTGTCCTGTACAGTACTGTACATACAGTAGAATCATGAATCAAGTGCATATGGACAGAAATACTCACTCATACTCACATCTGTGATTATGGTCATAGTGAGTCCGTCTGTGAACCATTTTTTGGTCCCCAACCACAACTTTTTACATGGTGATTATTTATGGTTATCGTGGCAACGTTGCCTCTTTCTTTCTTACCAAATATCTTCTAAATATTCTAATTATCTTTCCTCTATTCAGGAATATCACCCAGGATTATCACCCAATTTAGATTCCGTGATTGCATTCATGATTGCTTTCTTCTTCGCAATCCAAGGCTCCAAGCCATCGTTCTTACACTTCCCACCCCTCCTTCCTCCCTCCTTTCCTCCTCCCTCATCTCAATTTCCCCTGATCAAATCACAGATATTTGGGGTGGATGGCATCCTTGACCTCTTTGGGTTCACCTCTTCAACCTGCCTTCCCGAACTCCATCTGAGCTCGATGTATGTACATACTGTACAGCACATATGTACTGAATGTACAGATATGTATGAGAATGAATGACTTGGCTAGTACAGCCTAGCCTTTTCCCTTGTCCTTTCCATCCTCTTCCCTGGTTGACTCAAGGATCCGAGATCAATATCTCCCAACTCTTCCCTTCTCCCTTCCCAGCATTAACTTTTTTCCCTTTCAGCTCCGCCTCATTTTGCAATTTCCTGTCCAAAATAAGCGCACCTTCACAACCTGTACACAGACAGGGGACAGCAAGAAGACGCCCCTGAGAAATCATCAAACACTTATCAGGTAGAACGCAGAAGCTGTGGGTGTCGACGCCACCGCCGACCCTGCCGGCATACCTTATTCGCATTCTTCTTCTCTTTCTTCTTCTTCCTCTTCTTCTTTTGCCTTTTTCTTCAATACCAAACATCAACGCCATCAGCCTCCCAGGAACACCCCACCCCCCAAAAGGGTGTCCACCAACTGTTCCACCAGCGCTCTTCCTCTCTTCCTCCTCTCTCTCTTCCCAACCAGCCTCCCACTTTCCTTTTCCCCCCTCTTTCCATTTCCAGTTCCCTCTGACGGTCCCTCTCCCTTTGCTCTCTTTCCCTACCTTCCTCAGTCGGTCTCTATCCAGTGCCTTCCGCCCTCTTTTATTCTCTCATCCTGATCCTCGTTGCCCTACAGGAAACGTTGCACGATTGGATCAGGCTTTCATCATTTCATCAGCCCTCCTTCGACTCTTCTCCAACTACTCCGTCCACTTCTCTTGATCTCTCTCCCTCTCTCCACTCTCTCCCTTTCCTCCCATTTTTTTTGTTTTTGTTTTCCCCCTCTTGATTTCTTATCAGCTCATCTTTCATCCTGAAGGATTCTTTGGAGCCAAAACCGACTTGACGCTCTCCGGTCTTCAGTAGCATTTATCGAACAGAAACTTTTTAACACCAGAGAGCGATCATTATTCCGAATCCTTGTCGCTTCCGAGGCTCGACCAGGTCTGCCTCTTTCACCCCCACCCAAGAGATAAAACATTGGAGAGAGAAGAAGGCCACAAGGATAAGGAGGGGGAGGATCAGATTTTCGATTCACCATACCTGGAAGGAGGGGCAAATCCAAAAACGAAACTAGATTCAAGAGTGACTTGACCAAAGCAAAAGGGGGGGAAAGGATTCGGAATCAGAAATCCGAGTTCGCCTCATTTTACGACCTTGAGCTCTAACAACCTACTGACGAGCTCGGCCTTTCAACCTCCCTCCCATCAGCTGCAAAGTGACTTTTCCCTTCCAAGTCGGCACCTAAGCATTCATCCCATTTCTTCTCAAAAAGCGCCGGTTACTTTCGTGCTACTTTCTCCACAGCGGCTCGCGGTAGTATTCTGGCCAGGCCTCACGGAGCAAAAATATATATATTTCCACGGGCAAGTCCTCCTGATCTCCAAACTTTTGTCAAGTAAGGGAATCGTTTCCTAGAAAAGTTTCTATTTCCCATAAATCTTTCCCGCTTGGGAGTCAGAGGGGGAAGGGTGGAATGATGAAAAATTGCAGGCGATGACCGGAAAGAAGATAAACTAAGCGGAAAGAAAAGACAAAGAGCATACAGTCACCGGTTTTTTCTGTCAACTCAAGTTTCGGCTCTTCTCTCGTCCTCTCCTTTTCTTATTCTTATCCTTTTTCCCCTTCCCACTTCGCTCCTCCTCTTTACCCCCTTACTTTCTCAAGAGTAGCGTCTGGTCAAGCTGGGATTTTTCAAAACAGCCTGTTGGCTCACTCATTGCAAGAGGGGGCTCATCAAATTTTAGAGTACGTGATTAAAGGCCGAGCCAAAGTAGCCTGACTGACGCAAGCATACCCAAAGCTGAAAGGTATGAAGTCTAAGCCTCAGCCAAGGCAGGTTCTGCGTGAAAACCTGAGTCGATGACGAACTTGCACTCACACCCTTACCTCGAATCTCCTCTATCAACTCCTCAACACGATTACTGGGACTGACTCGATCTGGACCGACCGGGACCAACGCTTTGGTTCCTCTCCCACCAATCCCTGCATGCACCACACACATAACGACATTTTCATCAAAAAATCAACCAAACGCAAAACCTTGTGATGTCTCAATCTTTCTTCCGCTATCTTGGTCTCTACTTCTACCTCATCTTGCGATCATTCTCTTGGTTCTAGTGCTCAGGCTGGCGCACTCGTGCTTTGCAGACTTCGCATTGCTTGCCTGCTTGGAAAGTTGGAAGTCAGAATTGACTGTTGCGAAGCTGAATTCATCGTCAAAAGCTTCGTCGCCCATCTTCGCCTCTGGATTTTACGAGATTTCCACATTCAACCTTGCCGATCCTGGGGCATGGATGGCAACATGAGCCAGCAAAGCCATTCACCCAGCCAAGGGGAGCCTTCACGGACCCATCGCCCTGAATTCCTTCAGCCGATTCATTCGCAGCCCGCCTCTCAACTGCTGATTTTCAGCAATTCCAACGCAACCACTCCTAAGCAATCGGCCTTCTCCCGAGAGCAAGTCGATCGCCCTCCCCATCTTTCGCTGGCCATGCCGTCGCCTCAGTACAGTGGCATTGGTGGAGCTTCCGGAATGGGAGGCGATCAATGCCGTTACTCGCTGCTGGAGAGCACGCATAGCCTGCAGTCTGAACACGACTCCGACCAAAGCATGGACCGCTCACGGACATTAGACGGCGCGAACCAGAGCTCGTCCTCTTCCTCCTCCGCAAGTTCTCATTATCCTTCTCTTCACCTTGCCTCACAGCGCCAGGCCTATTTACCTTCTCAACCAGCAGGCTTCAGCAGTTATGCTAATGCCGAGGCCGGGATGGGTCTGACGTCGACTTCGAGCTCCTTCACCTATGAAAGCGCGCCAAGCGATCCCAGTCATCTCAGGAGCACAGGTCAATACTTCGGCAATCCCGTCGGAGCATATCCCTCACCCTCTTCCTTTGTCGGTCAAGGGTATGGGATGCCAGGTCCAAGCGACCAAGATGCGTTCCACCAGCCTTTGGACGCTGACGAAATCGAGTCGTTGCTAACGCAGATTTCCAGCATGTATAAGAATGCAAGTACGAAAAAAAATGCGGAGTTCTATCGTGACAAGTGGGCGAGAGTCTGGTGAGTGACGTGGCCAAAAGCACCTTTTTTTCTTTCCTGACTTGGATTTTTCCATTTCATTTTTTCATTTTTTCATTAACTTTTACTTTGGAATGGTTCGTCATCATTTGTTGCGTCGCCATGGCGTCCGCTCGATCTCGCCCCTACTTTCGTGGGGTACAGGCTGGGTTGCAACTACAATCTGAAAACCTCAATCCAAATTTCCATCCCAAGGACGATTTTGCACGAATCCTACCGCCGAACTTGCGAAGCCTTTGGGATCGAACCGCTGCAGGCCGCATCTTTTGGCAAAGTTCTAAGAGGACAGTACCCGGACATTTCCCAGCGTCGACTTGGTGGCAGGGGAAAGACTCGCTTCCACTACTGCGGATTCGGGCCATCGAATGAGAGGGAGGCTGTCAAGATAAAACAACTTTTGGAAGAAGAGAAGAGTGGAAAGCTTCAACTCAGCGCGGGATTGAGCGCAGGCATCATGGCCGAGCTAAGAGCCAGGGCAGAAAATGAGAGCGATTCCGAAGGTACTGCTAGCAGGGACGGGCACGGTGAACATGGCTCAAGTGAGCTCAATAGCCTGAGCACAGGTTCAGCTTCTGCTTCTTCCCGGACGCCAACCTCGCTCCCTACAAACAATGAATTTATCGGTTCTCCTTCCGAAAGGATGGCCGCATCTGCTTTTGCCACCCTCAACAGCGCCGTCCCTGGTCAGCCACACACTTCCATGCCGCGCAGGCATACTCTATCGAGTGGCTCATCAAGCTACCGCGATCATCGCATGGACCCACCTCTTCATTCGGCGTCTGATGTTCAGCGATTGTCCGCGTCGGGAGAGCTTGTGTCGGTCGGGATGCCAATTGGTCTAAACATGCCATACAACCTTTCCGTCAGCAACCAATTTCAGCAGCAAAACTCAAACTTTTCGTCCGAGAACAATAGCCCCAATCCATCCCAGGTCTCCATCTTTGCTGATCAGCAACATGTTCAAGCAGCCTTTCAGGGTAGAAGAAGTTGTCGCGAACTACCGGGCTGGCCCCGGCCCAATACCAGTGATAAGACCATAATCGTATCAGGTTCTTCCTCTTCCGGCCGGGTTTGGACCCTGAGCTCTGTGGAAGGACCTATTGCATGGAGCGAGTATGAAAGCTTCTGTCAATATCTCCTGCAAGACATTGACAGCGATCTGAACGTCTCATCTTTCGACAAGAGAACTTTGATGTACTGGAAAACCCTCAGCGGCCCCACTATGGAAGCTCTATGTGACGACGGTACTCTATGCGAGGTAATCTTAGCCGCTGATACGATCATTTTCAGGCAGCTCCTAGGGCGATTGGATGAAAGATTCGGTGAAGATGTCCCTGACAGCACCCTTTTCAGCCTCCAATCGATGACTTCCGATTTTGTCTCTTCGTTGAAGAGTGTTCTGGAGGGACGACTACCCCATTCCTTCGTCGACGCTAAAATCAATATGGCGGAAGAGATCTGCACCAACCTGTCACAGGCGGTCCAGATCTTCAAATCCGTGCAAACGTTTAGGGGTGCTCGTCTATTAGGACTGAGTCCAGACTCTTCGATGATCAAGGGTACCGAAGGATGGAATGGTGATCACAGTGGTCTTCCGGGAAGCATGCAGGCATCGCCGATCGGGCCGTACCATTTTAGTCAAGGTTTTACTCACCTTGGCCTTCCAAGCAACGTGACGCAAGACCAGAATGCGGCATTCACCCACGGAAGTCATGCCTTACAGCACGGGAGGAGAAGGGACAATAGCGTGAGCAGCACTTCCACTTGGCTCAGTGATCGCTTCTCCAGCTCGCCTTCATCTGCATGCGAGAGTGAGTTCTCCTTGCACTCGAGCCGAAGCTTTGCTGGATCTACCTCTGATGTAGGTCTTCACGGACACGGCAGTGGTATGGTGAGGAGACATTCAACTGCGGCAAAAAACCCTATCTCGCTTTCTATCCATTCCTTGGCAGGAGCAGAGTCTGCATCGTCTGTAAGCAACTCTTTAGGAGGCTTAGCCCTGGTCTCGGAACCCTCAAGGCCCAGTCAACTTCATCAAGTCGAGACTGCTTTGTCTCACTCTAATTCTCCTCTGAGAAATTCTACCACAAGCTCACTCAAATATGATCAAGATGATCAAAACATGCAGACCTTGTGAAGACGAGTGATCTACAAGGGGTCGGGCCCATATCCGGCTGAGGGGAAAGGTTGCTGGCACAGCTCCGATAGGCGCTCAAGCCTCAACAAAGTTTCTTGACGTTGGGTACACTGGCTTATGAGCCGATATGGCTTTCTTTCGCAATCGCAAGCAATCCTGGAGAGGCTTCCTCGCGGCTGATCCCAGAAGGATTTCAAAGCTTCCAAGGGACCGTCCCCGAGCATCCGGTACGCTGTTCGGCGATCTCAAAGAAAAGCTCTTCGCACCCCTCCTGTTCAATCAGGTTCGAAAGTCCTAGGGTCAGAGTCTAGTGATGTTCAAGCTTCCACCAAAGCGTTTGTTCATCTTAGCTGAGTCCAAGCCCTTTCCTCTATCTCTTCATCATCCTAGACTGACTGAGAGAGACTTTTGCTCTCAGACCTCCTACCTTCTGGATTATACCTCCCTGCGACACCTTACCTTACGCATGCCTCATGAATCCCGCATCGCTGTGCGCGAGGGTGGATCGTTTCATTTATTTTCACTTTAATTTACGAACCCACACAGGATCGCCAAATCCATACCGGCTTCTTTTTGGATCCGAACTGTGCCAAATGGAGCATTGGCAATCAAGCGCAACCTAGCCTCACACGCTGACACCTTCCTGATCTGGCATTACTGG
This sequence comes from Violaceomyces palustris, assembly GCA_003144235.1. NCBI lineage: Eukaryota > Fungi > Basidiomycota > Ustilaginomycetes > Violaceomycetales > Violaceomycetaceae > Violaceomyces > Violaceomyces palustris. The sequence continues at coordinate 8,246 of KZ819716.1, read as the reverse complement.
CCCAAACTTGCCTCGCCGTCTGAGGTATCTCTCCCCCCAAGGTCCCTTCAAGCATCTTGAGGCAACGTTGACGTTGCCCTCCCCTCCACTTTTGTTGCCCAACCTGGCCTCTCGCAACGTTTTATCTGCCGCTCATTTGAATTGGATCAGCCGTTTTCTTTTCAATAGATTCCTGAGTCTTCTTCTTCCAAACCCGCCATCCAAATTTGTTGTCCCTGTATCACCACGACCTTGTCGATTATGAAGATCTTTCCTCTTTCCCAATCACCAAACTCGTTGAATTGATCACGTTGGAAAGTAGACGAACCCTTTATGACAACATGCCGCTCAAGTGTGGGACAAAGGACGTTTCTTGAACTCGATATATCACTCACATCATCGCTTCACAGATGGCGTTATCAGATCAGTTTAGGACGGAATGATTACCTCTAGAGATGCGAACGCTTCCCTTTCTCATTCAATATATGCTTCTGCTCCACAACTTGCCCGCCTCAAAAGTAAGTGCAATTCCCGCCGAATCGCCTCAGAGCCTGGCTCTGGATGGAGAACCGACTCTACTTTGGAATCGTACCGGGTTGATCAGGGTTCCGATGCCGTTCCCTCCCCATAGTTCACAAACGTCACCATCTTGAAGGAACCTCGGTGGATCCTTCTTGAAGCCTTCACCGGGTGGTGTTCCCCTGTTTTTCGTTTTTTTTTTTATTTTTATTTATTTATTTATTTTAGTTTGTGTTTTTCGTTTTATCCGAGTGTCCCAAGTTTCAGCTGACAAGTTCCAATGTTGAACGAAGAGGGGAGCCTCTTTCGAAGGAATTGGGGGAAAGCAGCGGAGGGGCAATGAAAAGAATGGAAACTCACATGCTTATGATACTTCCAGCCTCCAACGTGGTCCCTTTGCTAAGCTCGGATATCGTCTCAGCGCATGCCCAAAGCATTCGGCTCGTGTTACCATCTTGAACCACCTCTCCGTTGATCTTGGTGCGGAGATCGACATTGTCGGGATCTCTGAGACCTTGCCTGTGGGAGGAGGAGACCAGGACGGGACCGATGGGTAGCCAGCCATCGAAACCCTTACCAAGTCCCCACTGATGAACGGAAAACATCCTCTTCCTTGCGGATACATCGTTCGAGAGGGTGTAGCCCAGGACGTAGTCCAAGGCTCTTTCCGGTGGGACGTCCTTGCAGTCCTTGGAGATGACGACCACCAGCTCGACCTCGTAGTCCGCCTCGTTCTCGACCAACTTCGGGACGAGGATTGGCTGACCGGGACCGGAGAGAGCTTTGGGGGGTTTGTGAAAGAGGATGGGGATGATTGGCCTCTTGGACTTGGCTTCCCTCAAGTCCTCATCCCCTTGGGCGTAATTGGCTCCCAAAGCCCTGATCGCTCCGACCTCGTTCGGGGAGAGAGGCGATAGCAACTGCTTGACCGTCAGAACCTGGTCCTCGCTCAACTTGGAGAGTGGATCAAGAGGTCCGTTGCCGATCAGCTTCCTGACCTTGATGACCTTACCGGACGAGTAGCAAAGACCGACGTCCTGATCCCCATCAAGTGGCTGGCCGTAGTGCTCCTTCGAATCCTCGGTGGCAATGAAGCGGATGAGCCTGGACCAGGAGGTCGGTTTCGGTGATGACATTTGTGTATCTACTTCAAGCCTCGGTGGTTGGCAGCTGCGCTGGGTCCTACGTCGTTGGGATGGAATTGGGGGCAAGCAAGATCAGAAGGGATTGAATGAATGAGAATTTTTCCGGGGGATTCTTTGCGAGGGGCGGAAGCGGGAAGGGTATATATCAAAACTTTGCAAGTTGAATGCTCTGGATGAAGGAAGAACGGTGCTGTGTGGGGGAGGGGGGGGATGCGAGGAAGTTTTGGCACGATCGAGCTTCCTGATGGGATGGTTGAGGAGCCCCGCAAGAAGTTGAACCGTAAGCAGACTCACACCAAGAGATACCCTGAATTACTTTTTGCCACTAATGGGGGGCTCGCTCTCCTCTCCACCCCTCTTTACCCCCGCTTGGTCCTTGTCCGCTTTTCTCCAACCAATTTTTTTAACATCTGGGGGAAAAAAACACGGTTGCTGTTGGAAAAGTGGAGGGAATCGGGGAAGGGGCATGGAGGTCGTGAGATCGGAATCGATCGGGAGATATTTTGAAACCCGAACCCCTCACAATCTTATCTGGGGCGAACCCCATTCCATGCCAACAAAGAGGAGGAAAAGCACCAGCCATCACACACTGCTCTGACTGGTAAGGGCGCGCCGTTGCGTATTTGGATGGATGACATCACGATGAGGAGAAGAATACATACCTTGGATGGCCAAAACAACTCTTTGTCGCGATCGCCGAGTCGTAATCCAGATCGTCATCGTAAGTCATGGTCATGTTACGGTGTTGAGTGAGAGGGATGGCGTAGAGCCAGATATCAAACGAATGCCATATCCTATCCATTCCAAACTACAACCTAGCTACTCGCTCAAGCCACCATCACCACCAACCCCCCCCCCCCCCCCCCCCCCCCCCCCTCCCCTCGTGGCAGATTGGGTCTCGGTCTTTGGGCGGAGGAGGGGTCTCGCGTGCGATGCAATTTTACTACTGTATGTCCGAAAAGCGTGGAGGGGCCAGACCAGAAATCTCTCCATCCCTCCACCTTTCTCACGTTGCGGCCGAAAGCCCGCACCCCTCCGAGTGGGCTACGGTGTGGGATCCACCGTTAAAGCACTTGGTCTGTTCTTGAACGAGCTACCCCATTCCCTCACAGGAGCAACCTTTCCGCCTTGAACCCCCACTTTCTACCTTGAAAATAGAAAAGCTAAGGGCTGGAGACACACAAAAAGAGGCACCGATGCAGTCCTCCCCCTCTTGCCTCTCTTCCACTTTCCTACGAGTCGTCAACAACCAACGCCGCTTGAAACGCCTCTCGAACAGGATCCCCTTCTCGATTCAGCCTTTCTCCATTTCCGCAGCCGTAGTCGCCGCCGCCACCACCTTCAACAACCCTCCACTCAAGATGCAGCCCATCAAGCTCTACACTGCCAACACGCCCAACGGCGAAAAGGTCTCGATCCTTTGCGAGGAGCTCAAGGCTCTCGGCAAGTTGGATTACGAGGTCCATGCGATCGACATCATGAAGAACATCCAGAAGGAGGATTGGTTCCTAAAGATCAACCCCAACGGAAGGATTCCGGCCAGTGAGTTGGTTTTTTGCATCGTGATCCGATTCGAACCCCTTTGGAGAGTACCTTGCACTGCGCTGTCCGAAATGCCGCCAAAACCGGCGTACATTGGAAAAGACTTTCCCGTTCTGAGTCCGCCTTCGCTTTCTTCGATATTTTTTTTTTTTTTTTTTTGGTCTTTCTAATCACCACTCGTAACGTGCACGAACATGGCATGAAAATTTGGACATCCAATCAAGTCGTCGACCCCAACAACAACGACTTCTCGGTCATGGAGAGCGCCGCGATCCTACTCTATCTCGAGAAAAAGTTTGACGACGATCACGCTTTCAGTTGGCCCTCAACCGACGCCAAGGGGGACGATTACAGGTCCGAGGTGCTTCAGTGGATCTTCTTCGCTCACGGAGGCACGGGTCCCATGCAGGGTCAGGCCAACCACTTCAGGATGCAGGCCGTAGGCGAGTCCAAGAACGTCATCCCCTACGCAATCAAGAGGTACAGGGATGAGACTTTGAGGCTCTACAGCGTCTACGAGAAGCACCTCGAAGGGAGGGACTGGCTGGTGGGAGAGGGCAAGGGCAAGTACTCGATCGCCGACATGAACGCCTTCCCTTGGGTCCTCTGGCATAAGTTTGCGGGGATCAAGGATGAGGAAGGTGAGTTCCCCGCTCCAATCCCTTCGCCTCGATTCCTTTCCTTTTTTTTTTCACCGCATTTTCACTTCAAGGCCGAGGGGAACAAAAAAAGAAAAAGAAAAAGAAAAGAGAAACGGATCCAAGCTGACAAATGGGTCCCTCTTCACTGCATATAACCCCCCAACCCCCCCCCTTTTCGATACCTCTCGCAAAATCGACCAGTCGGACCAAACGTCACGAGGTGGTTGCGAAACAACCTCGACCGTCCGGCCGTTCAAAAGGGTCTCCGTATCCCCAGCGAGACCGAGCTTCTCAAAAAGATTCTGAACGAGGTGAGTCCCGCGGCTTTGCCCACCCATTCCCACACAGCGAGGGCCCTTCTTCTTTTCATGTTTCTCTCTCACACGCTTGATTTCTCCCTTTTCTCTTTTCTTTTGCTTCCCCCTTCTCTCCCACCCTTACCTCCCCAACTTGGAAAAAAATTCTCCATGGTCGAATCAGCCCGACTGGATGCCGGAGCTCCCGAAACTGTGATGGACCCCCAGAGGACCAGTCATTTCCTTCCCACATTATGTATTTGAACATGATCCGTACCCATCTACTCATTTCCCGACCGATCTTGAAGCTCGCAAAAACCAGTCGCAGATACTGCTTTGATGACCGAATCATCGTCCAGAGAAGAAATTCCTCCGCAAAGGTCGTGGATCTCGAGAACAGATCTTCTCCTTCCCTTTTGCGTCGTTTTTTTGCGAGAAGAGAGCTCGGCTGAGATCCGGTAGAGGTCATCGAGGTGGGGACGTTGAAAAAAGGGTTTCTCGTTCCGCGAGGAGAGGGTGGGGCGGGAGGGGTGAAAAGGTTTCTCTGATTACAAGTACAAGTGGCCGAATATTCGATGTGGTCAGGAGCTCCATCTACCAACCCCTGATCGATAGAGTGGTGGCTCGTTCTGCCAGGCTCGAAAACCAAAGGAGATGCTAGGAGAAATGTCTTAATGCTGGCATGATTGAATAGAGGTATCTAGTTGGGTGACTTTATGCACAAGATTGTATTCACATACAGTATGAATGCGAAGTGTGACCAGATACTTGATAAGTATTAATCTCTTGAAATTTGAGCGGCGGAGGAGCTCCAGGTCAAAGCTAAAGACCGACAGCTATGTCTTCTCATCAACTGGTGAATATCCGAGTGGTCCAAACAGTTGGACCTGTATTCACTGTCAAAGGAAAGAACGGCCCATGGGCACACTCTCTGGTCCTAGATTGAATGCTATTTTCTTCCTGGTCAAGTGTCCTTGTGAGGAAGAAGGTTGCGATGACTGGGCACGGGGCTGGTCCCTTAGCTGATGTGCCCTCTCACCTCTCGCTTTCTATCTTTTGATTTGAAGCTTGCTCCGATCCTTGAGTTTCCGCTGATTCCGCCTCTTCGTCATCTTCTTTCTCATCCGAATCACTACCTAGGGCCAGTCCCTCGAAGCCGAACTCCTGCTCTTTGAGCTTGCTTTGCACGAACTTTCCTAGCCGGTCATTGGCTAAATCTTTCAAAGCAGGATTCATTTCTATCTTGACGGCTGCGGTGTTGGGGGAGGAGCAAGCGCGGGATGGGAGATGGGCTCGTTGCTGGGATGTCTTGGAAGCGGTGACCGTAGACTTCGACAAACTCGTCATCATTGTCGCACCCACTCTACTTGGATACGATAGAGTGGAGCGTGATGCAGCCTTAGAGACCGATTTCGCCGTTTGGACGTTTGACCTACGATCGGTCGCGTTCGTCAAAGACCTGCGCATGGCCAAATCTGCCATCTGTCGACTGCATGTCGTTCTGGAGCTAGTTCCAGATTTAGTTGAGGCACTGGTCGAAGGTCTTGTCACCGAAGCGGTGGCTGTCGAAGAAGAAGAGGAACCTGGACGGGACAAAGATGCCGGTTTTACAGTTCTGATCGGCGTGCTCTTTGACCTGAGAGAGGCCGGGTTCACAGCTGATACCGACCTTCGCTGCAGGCTGGTCGTCTCAACTCGTTGCCCAGGTGTGGTCGCTGGAATCGAATTGGTGGCTATCGCAACATCTGGCCAGAGCTCATCCACACCCGAGTCATCATCGCTGCTCAAATTGGCAGGATCCAACTCGGGGTCGCTGGGCAGGTCCAAAGTTTGTACTTTACGGTCCTCAGCTTCTTTACTGCTTTCATCCCGACCGTGAAAGCCCAAAGGCCGGAAAGAGGCAAGCATTTGACCGATTTCGGCAGCTCGTGGTAAGTTTTCGAGTTCTTCTGGGAAGTAGTAGGGTATGTCTGGAGAGAGCACGATAGATGGATAGAGCCCCACGTTTGTGATCAGCCTTCCTTATTGCCAGCCTTTCTTGGTCTCGCATGGCTGTTCAATGAACTCACTGTATGCATAATGGCTTGGAGGCATATATTCAATCTCTGGGTACATCTCCTCATCGGTCATCTCCTTTACTTGCCCATTTGCATGGTCGAGATCTGCCCCATCTCCATCAGCGACCTTGAAACCCATCTCTGCGTCCTTCATTTCTCCCATCATCGCTTTCATTTGGCCCGCCCTCCCGATGTTGGCTGCAGGAGTCACGAAGCTGTTCTGCCTTGAGAGAATCCTCTCTTTGAGAGTGGAAGCTGAAGGGACCGGCGTCATGGCAGTGGACACGTCTGTCATGTAGGATTGATCAGGGTTGGCTGGTAATGTGGATGACTTTGTTGGGCTCTGTCTTAAAGAGGAACCTTTTGACGGCGACCGCGTCAAGGATTTCCGCACTTTCCCAGTCGAAGGCTTCATTGCTTTGAGGGGGGAATTGTCCGAGCCTTTTCCGCCCTCTTGGTTTCTGAAACAGACAGAGGAAGGACCAGGGGTCTTATTGGTCCTATCACCGAGAGCCCCGCGGGCAGGGGTCTTGGAGCCCATGAAGTCCTTGAAAAGCTGCTTCGGACCTGTGTAAGGGCGTGTGGAAGGACAATAAATAGGCTGAATCATGAGTAAAGGGAGAGATAGGGGTGGGAGGAGAAAGAGGGAGAGAGAGGCACTCGAGCTCTCCAGCTCGTTTCATTTCTCACCTATGGCTCCTGCATCCACTGGGAAACCTCCGGGATTCTCCCCACCCAGAGTGGGACGTTTGCCAGTGGTCATTGCCTTTTTCCTGATGGAAGACAAGTGGGATCCAGAAGGGCCGGGCGTCCTGGCTTGGATCGAGAATGGCTGGTTCTCATTTAAAGCGAAAGCTCTGGAATGAAGCATGGTGAGAGACGAACAACTTCAATACGGCTCGACCCGCGAGATGAAGGAATGAGAGGCTGGGGAAAAGATGACCTCGAGAATGCTAAAAAAAGTGTTTCAAGCAGACCAAATCGAAGAGGAGTCCAAGGTCTGATGCCCTCCCTCAAATAATCGCTGAGGTGAAGCGAGGTAGTGCTTGTTGGGCGGTGATGTGAGATGGATGTATGCACTCGGAAGTGGATGGTGTAGGTCGGCGGCAAGTCGCAGAAGGTTAGGGTGACCGGAAAGGGGAAAGAGGAAGGGGAGGCGGAAGAAGTACGACGAACTCTATGGGATGATGAATGGAAGGAACGGGGGAGAGAAGGTTGGGTCAAAGGTAGACTTTCATTGAGCTGCTTCTTCCCCCCACACCGCCAGGATGCGGCGGTGGGCGTCAGACCGCTTTGTGCCCGAGAGGAATACGACATAAGGAAGGTGGAAAACTTCCTAAAACAGTTCAGATGAGGGACTTTACTCTAATTTTTATTGAAAGGGGGTATTTGTGTATTTGGAGCTGGCTACCATGATAAAGTGGACGTGATTCATACAATAACATTTATATCTTTGTTTGCATGGGTTTGAAAATTCACATTAATGGTTTGTACAAACGGATTTCCAGAAGTACCGACAGCCTTTACTCAAGTTGGAACCTGACCTACTTTTTCGTGACTTGGTGTGTGCAACTATGTAACCACAGTCTGGATCAGAAAACAACTTGTTCTACCCCCTCTCTGAATACAACTTACCTTTTTCGTGCGATTAGCTCGGGCCATGCTAACTCCAGTGTTGGGTGTTGGATTGGATGTTTGCTCCTGTTCGGGTCACGTGTAAAGGAAAGATCACGTGAACTTCCACTACCTCTTCTCCTTTCCTTACAACCCGCCACACACCACCAGTTGTATCGTCCTTCTCCCTCTGACCATCTCATTCTCTTTCTTTTTCTTCTCTCTCTCTCTTTCTCCTCGCACCCTCCCTTGCTTGCGTCTCTTCCTCGCCCACTTCACCCATTCTATTTCTCCGTTGACTTTTGCGAAACTCGTCTGCTACACGCCTCTTCGGGCTCTGCAAACGTTGATCTGCTCTTGTCCTCACCCACTTTTGTCGTCAACCCTTTTTCCTTCTCCCACACTTCCACTTTCACTCCCTCTCGAAAGGGCTAGTCCCAACCCCCCTTCCCC